>JAUTBV010117544.1:0-13453 GCA_032361325.1 Lepetodrilus fucensis
TGAAAAACAAACAAAAAGTAACACAACATGCAGGCATGCAAGGATAAAACGTTACCAGTCCTCGCTGAAAATAACCCGTTGCGGTCGTGTGGACGGGCTCTATTTCGAACACTGGCATATGGGTGAAATATTTCTGCATCGACATATAGCATTAAATTGAATGTAAAAATTATTCTTTTAATATCAAAATGATACATGACTTTAAAAACCAGAATGATATTATACAAAATGTGGCTGTTTGACAAAGACGTACGCAACATTCTCAAGGTAGACTTTAAGGATTTTCTGCTGCTTTTTCTAGAATTAACATTTAAATGTTGGCTGTTTGACAAAGACTTTTATTTATTTAGATTTGAACATTTTCGCGGTAATCTTTGAGGATTTTCTGCTTCTTTTTCTAGAATTAAAAATGAAATTTTGGCTGTACAAATACTTTCTTTAGCTGTTACTTTCTTTGGGGGGCTGTTTGACAAAAACTTTCTTTGAGGATTTTCTTGCTGCTTTTTCTACATTTTAAAAAAATCAAAAAAATCTGCTTTTTCTACAATTTAAAATAACATTTTTGCTGTTTATATTCAAAATGTTTATATCACCGTGATCCATTGCTTCCAGCCTTCCGACATCACTATCGTGAAATCCATGAAGAACCCTCCCTCCGGAGTGAAGATTGTGATGGCTGCAGTCTGCATCATGAAGGACATCAAAGCTGAGAGAATCAATGACCCTGATAAACCTGGATCCAAGGTATGGTAACAATCACTAATAGATCTAAGCATGGCCCTCTAAGCATATAGAGAGTGAAGTAATTGTGAAAGGCGTTCTAACCCTCAAATCGTCGCAAATGGGTGAAAGATTCCCGCAGCGACGTTAAATTCTATATTCACTGACTCTAACCCTCAAATCGACCATCTAAGGACTACACATTGAATAATACGTAGTTTGTTATACTTTCTGCCTGCCTACATTTAACTCTCTACATGCTGGAGGCAACTGGAGATGCCCTATTGTGCAGTGCCTGTCCCTAGTTCAGCATGGAGAGGGATAAACATGCATCCTTCGTATAATATAATATTTAATTATTTCTTCTACAGATCCAGGACTACTGGGGGCCTTCCAAGAAGCTGCTTGGTGACATGAATTTCCTCAACATGCTGAAGGTCTATGACAAGGACAATATTCCGGTCAGTATCGCAGCAATTACGCTACGCAGAAACCAATACTGTAAATCACGAAATCAATGGGTCACTAATTTAATGTGACCTCTAGATTTTAGACATAAATGTGACACCATTAATATGTGAACAGTCACGTCTCCATACATGTTTTTCACCAGTACTTACCTTTAATGCGCAGCAATTAAATGCGACAATACGTCGTCGCATTTTTCACATTAATATTCTGCTCGCATTAATTTCATGATTTACAGTAGTTGCCACAAAATCATCACAGTATAATACTGGGGGAAAAAAAACACCAAACTAAAATATAGTAGTTATTATAATAACCTTTGAACCCATCTATTTATTAGTGATCCTGAAATGTTTTAGAAGTAATATTAATTATGATATTTCTTAGCCACTGACAATTATCTATTTATGACATATGAGACAAAAGTTGCTAATAATAGTAAAGAAATAGAATACAACTTTTCTTAACCTTCGACCCCTATCTATTTATAAAATAGGTAAAAAATATAACAAAATACAAAATTAAGTTGTATCAAATATTTATTACCACCATCTGTTTATCACCCATGTATTACAATCCTAAAGAAAAACAATTAAATATAAAATACAATATTTCTTATTTAACCTCCGACCCCCATCTATTTATAACCCAGGTGCACGTGATGCAGAAGATCAGAAAGGAGTACATCGGCAATCCAGAGTTTGACCCTGCGAAGGTCGCCAATGCGTCTTCAGCCGCAGAGGGTCTGTGCAAGTGGATCATGTCGATGGAGATCTACGACCGCGTGGCCAAGGTCGTGGCACCGAAGAAAGAGAAGCTAGCGGGAGCGGAATCAGACCTCAAGACCACCATGAGCATCCTGAACACGAAGCGAGCCGAGCTGGCTGCCGTGGAGAAACGTCTGGCTGACCTGAAGTCGACATTCGCTGACATGACTGAAAATAAGCAGAAACTGTCTGATCAGGCAAGTGTTGACTTAACCCTCTCCCTGCTGGAGACAACCAGAGATGCCCTAATAGAGAGCAGTGCTTGTGCCTAATCCAGCAGCGGAAGGGTTAACGCAGAAGGAATCTTATAGGATGTTATATGTTGGCTGTACATTACGGCCATTTGTATTTTGAATCTAAGAGAAATGTTTTTAAATAATATAACATCTGCTGCTGCATGACAAACATGGAGGTATAGTTAAGTGGCAGCCATTTTGAAAATCAAGATGGCGGTCATAATACGGAAATTTCAACTTGGATCTCACCCTAAACCTTTGTGTTTTTAGAAATATGTGTATAATTATCTAACCTATGTAAAGTATCTTATGTGTAGCATATATAACAGCAGTTGCCATGTCTCGGTCACTACAAAGACGGAATAATCACTTCTTCAATCCTCTAGCACTCGTACTCAGTGCCTACTTTAAACATACATCCTCTAACACACAGACTTGGTGCCTACTTTAAACATACACTACAAAACAAAAAGCTAACTCTCGTCACATTTGACCTCCTTTCCCAGGTGGATCTGTGCGGAAAGAAGCTGATCCGTGCGGAGAAGCTGATCGGAGGTCTGGGCGGAGAGAAAGACCGGTGGTTGGTCGCAGCAAACAACCTCCAGGAGATCTACAACAACCTCATTGGCGACGTCCTCATCTCAGCCGGTGTCATCGCCTACCTCGGTCCATTCACTTCCGCATTCCGCGACGCGTGCGCTGCGGACTGGGTCAAGATATGCGTAGTGCGTATAGTCACATATTAATCATATTTTTGAAAATGTTCTTCGTGGGTTTTTTTAAATTACTGTTCACTAATGCCAAGGACAAGTCCAGAATTTGGCATTATTCATTGATGTAGCAGCAATTGCAGTGTTTTGTTTCATTTTTACAGAGAAAGCAAATCCCTTGTACTGAGTTGTTCTCACTGAGCAAGACACTGGGTGAGCCAATCAAAATCCAGGCATGGAATATTGCCGGTCTGCCTAAAGACAGCTTCTCCATCGACAACGGAGTCATCGTTGCTAATTCCAGAAGATGGTAGGTTTAACTCTCTCCATGCTAAAATACTAACATCACCATTCTTTTTCAAATCATAATTTTCTTATTATTTGAACACAATAAAAAAAAAGTAAATAAAAAAGTAAATAATTTTTTAATAAGTCTAATTTATTTGTCATTTCATTTACAATAATATTTTGTACTTTAATTTGGTTGTCCCTAATTATCCAAACACCGATCATTTTCAATTTTTGTATTTTTCTGATAAATTGAACAGCTATTTTTTTTTGTATAGTTCTGTTCGAATTATTAGAGTAATTACGGTAATAATAATTACCGACATTTCTTATCTTTCCCCTACTCCCCAACCCCCACCCCACAGACCCCTAATGATTGATACATGTTTTGAACCAATAATGTTATGGAGTTACCACATCATGCATCTACCCGTCTACAATATTTTGGATAATAATAATAATCGGCCACCGTTTTCTCTTCCCCACCCTCCAGGCCACTGATGATTGACCCCCAGGGCCAGGCCAACAAGTGGGTGAAGAACTCTGAGAAGGACAACACCCTGTCGGTCATCAAACTGACCGACTCGGACTACATGCGGACACTGGAGAACTGCATCAACTTCGGCAACCCCCTGGTGCTGGAGAACGTGGGGGAGGAATTGGACCCGTCTCTGGAGCCACTGCTCTTAAAGCAGACCTTCAAACAAAGTAAGTTTTTATTTTTTTTTTTTTTTTTTATTATTTTTTTTTTTTTACCATAGATCTAATGGAAATGTATCTGTGTGTGCATGTTTTAAATTTAGCTTTTTAAAACAAAATTAGAAGTGTGTACATTTTCACTTAATATTTAAATGAATTGTTGTTTTAGTATTAGAGCTGAAATGAATAGTACAAATGCTGTTTGAATATTTCGTTTGTAAGTATCATGTTTGTATTCGAATATGTTCATTTGAAATCCTATTATAATATAATAATCTACAACTCTTCTGCAAATGGGTTCAAATATTTGAATATTTGTAATTTAATATTCATTCGCGAATATTCGTTTCAGCTCTAATTATATCTATATCTAAGTCCAAAGGTTCCAAAGTAAGTTTTCATCAATTTTTCAGAATTTTGCATGATTTTTAGTACATGTATATCTATTTATGAAATACTCAAAATGAAAAGGAAAGATATTCATATTATTTTTATTATATGACATGTTATACTTCCACATAAGCTAATGTGTGATGTTTTTTCTTTAATCCAGCAATGGGTAAATGAAATCCCCTTTAAAAATCCTCTAATCTTAGTTTCAGTATCAAATCTAGATAGCATACTATTTCCTGCCATTCTTTCTCTCTTGACCTTTGACATTTCAACTTTGACCTCTGTATTTTATGACCTTATTAGGTGATACTGGTAAGATAGCTGTTACATGCTTACTACATATATTAATGTCATTCACAATACTGTATCATGGTTACTACATATATTAATGTCGTTCACAAGACTGTATATGTTACTACATATATTAATGTCGTTCACAAGACTGTATATGTTACTACATATATTAATGTCGTTCACAAGACTGTATTATGGTTACTACATATGTTAACAATGTTATTCACAAGACTGTATCAATAAATTATCACTTGAATGTGTCAGTATGGAAATATTCAACTGTTGTAAATATCAAAATGTGCAGGAAATGCATACAGTAGATATATTCACATACCATTAATTACACATTGCATATTTTTGCTTCATATAAATGAGCACACTGCATCTCTTTAAAAAATGTTCAAATAATTAATTAATGATAAATCGTGGATGAATTATTTCTGCTCAATAATTACTTCATATCTCAAGTTACAGCATGACAATCTCGTCAATTTATTTCATAATTATTTTTTTACCAATTTCCTTTCCTGTACATGCAGATTACCAGTATTCTTTTAAAGAAATTTACATTTGTCGCAACTTTGGTTTGAAAATATTATTTTCTAATAGTAATACTTTCATATACTGTAGATATATATATATTTTTTCTTTTCTTGAGATGTTTTGTATAGGGTTATTTTTAACCCTCTCCATGCTGGAGGCAACTGGAGTTGCCCTATAGAGGTGTAGCAGTGTCTAATCCAGCGGGGAGAGGGTTAACCATATGAAGTAGTTTGTATCAGCTTAGGTAGACACTTTAACTCTTTAACTGTCACAGAACAGCATGAGCAAATAATAGCACATATCTTTATGCTATAGTCACCGATGCAATACTAAATATTGTATATCAAATAGTCACTTTATAATCATTAGTATTGTGTAAATCGTCAATGATCTTCAAGCCAAAACCTAGTCATATCAGTTATATTTTAAGAATATTAAACAAGTTATGTTTAGTGCTTTGAGAATGCATTAGCATGGAGTCATATAAAGTATATAATGGATTATTTATTAATTTATATTTTTAGATTAAAATAAAACAAATATTCCATGATCTGATGTTAACAATATTCTGAATATGTATCTAAATATTGAATCTCAATTTCTCAATTTCCAAAATCTTCTCCCTTTCTCTACCATAATATTATTTTTTCTCTCATATAGAACATACAACCACTGTAATTAGGCAGCACTAATTTCTCGGCTCACTGTAGAACAGAAAAGCTACTTTGACTATTCTACTTTAATTACAGTTCCATATTATATACATCCTATATACTCATTTACTGTTTATTTATACATTATATGTTATAATATATTGATATAATATATATTGTTATATATATTGATGGTATGTTATCACTGAATATGCATAAATACTGTACATTATATGTGATAATTACTCTCAAGTCTGTTCATGTCACGTTCATATATCACAGTTTCTTTGTTGTATGTGTGTTAGAATTAATTACAATCTGAAAAATGTCATACTTGTCAGGGAAAGATGCAATGATCTGAATAGTAATCTTTCACCTCTTGCAGAGATGATCTTGTCAATTAATATTTACTTTACTGACTATAGTCTCATAATCAGTCATTTTGTTCATTTGTAATCATATTTTCATCTCTATTACTATATAAGTAGTGTTAGGTTAATTTCTATCTCAAAGCATGATGAATGTTTCACAGGATAATCTTTGCCTTATTTTTAAAGATGACTATTTTACCCATTAAGAAATTTTAGTTAATTTAATAAATAGTTAATTCATCTCGTAGCATGATTTTACAGTTATTAAGTATTTTATGTTTCAAGAGGTCTGTTAGTGATAGATGTTGGTTTTTATTTTTTTATATTTTTTTTATTGTCATTTAACCTTCTCCATGCTGAAGGCAACTACAGTTGCCCTAATGATGGGAGGAGGGAGAAATCATTGTTTTCCTACTCACACAAGTATCTGTTTTGTTATTAAGAGGCCTGTGCAACTGGTGAACTGAAAGGTAGTAATATACACGTGACACTGACACATGTCACATGTCACAATTGAGTGCCCATTATTCGCTGAGCCATGTACATTTCACTTTAAAGACAGCCAGCCTTGAAATTTACACATTTTTGCAAGCGGTACATTAAATGTAAAAAAATGTTTCATGCTGTTGCTTTGAAAATGGTTTTCACCCCTTTTTTTCCCTCCAAAAACCAAACCACATTGTGTGCAGATATGAATTTGGGCACTAATCGTCTAAAAATCATGGTGATATAAAAATGTTGCAAGGAAAACAAATCCTGATAATTTGAGTTCTATCATAATTTCTGTGATGTGTTTTCATTTTTATTATTTTGAAATCCTTCATTTCAATGCTACATTTCACAGGCTTTAAATTCTTGTTATTTCTGCTGCATCTTCACACTGTCACATCAAAGAGTATTCTGCGCTGCATATAAATACGAATATATAATTTAATATATTTAATGAACATAAATTTAAGAAAATGTTTCATTGTTTACTTCCTCGCATATAGGTGAAATATTTCCGGCGAGACATAAAGCGTTAATTTAGTCATTAATTCTATCATTGTTTATTTCTGTTTCATCTCAATGCATAATAACATTCTCCTTCATTCCATTTTCATTTATTAATTATTTAAGTATTAATTGTCTTGTTCCCTAAAGTGTCATATAATGAATATTGTTATATTATAATTATAGTCATAACTGCAAAGTACATTCACTTGACATACATAAAATCATGTTTGTACTTCCAAAAAGCTTTCCACCACTGTGTGTTTGACCAATCTTCACTGCAACCCCTCTGCGACTCTTAGAGTCAGGTTTAAATCAAATACGGTCAACAGCTTCTCATATATGAAGCAAAGGGACATAACTCTATCTACATTAGATTAACACTATATGTAGGATTGACACTATAGGATTGACACTATCTATGTAGGATTGACACTATGGGATTGACACTGTATCTACATTAGATTAACACTATATGTAGGATTGACACTATAGGATTGACACTGTATCTATGTAGGATTGACACTATAGGATTGACACTATCTACATTAGATTAACACTGTATATATGTAGGATTGACACTATAGGATTGACACCAGGATTGACACTGTATCTATGTAGGATTGACACTATAGGATTGACACTGTATCTACATTAGATTAACACTGTATATGTAGGATTGACACTATCTCCATAAGATTGACACTATCTATGTATGATTGACACTATCTATGTAGGATTGACACTATCTATATAGGATTGACACTGTATCCACATAAGATTGACACTGCATGTAGGATTGACACTATAAGATTGACACCAGGATTGACACTATATCTATGTAGGATTGACACTATAGGATTGACACTGTATCTACATTAGATTAACACTGTATATGTAGGATTGCCACTATCTCCATAAGATTGACACTATCTATGTATGATTGACACTATCTATGTAGGATTGACACTATCTATGTAGGATTTACACTATCTATATAGGATTGACACTGTATCTACGTAAGATTGCCACTGCATGTAGGCAGAGCTAACACTATACTGTATGTTGTGTGTAGGCGGTATCGACATGATCCGGCTGGGAGACAACGTGATAGAGTACAGCCAGGACTTCCGCTTCTACATCACCACCAAGCTGCGGAACCCCCACTACCTGCCCGAGATCTCCACCAAGGTGTCACTGCTCAACTTCATGATCACCCCCGAGGGTCTGGAGGATCAGCTGCTGGGGATAGTGGTGGCCAAGGAGAGGTGAGTGTCAGGATAGTCACATGTAGACCAGTCGCACACAGACCAGTCAGATGTAGACCAGTTACACACAGACCAGTCATTTAGACCAGTCACACACAGACCAGTCATTTAGACCAGTCACATGTAGACAGTCATTTAGACCAGTTACACACAGACCAGTCACACACAGACCAGTCATTTAGACCAGTCACACACAGACCAGTCACGTGTAGACAGTCATTTAGACCAGTCACATACAGACCAGTCATTTAGACCAGTCACAGACAGACCAGTCACATGTAGCCATTTATATGTAAACAGTCACACAGTCATGTGTGGGCAGTCGCATGTAGATGACAGTTTCACATAGACAGTCACATGTAGACAATCAAACATAGAAAGTCATTTAGACAAGTTACACATAGACAGTCACATGTAAACATTCACATGTAAACATTCACATATAGATGGTCACGTATATACCAATCATACATAGACAGTCACATGACCATATCTTTGCAACCAGAATGAACAGTATTACAATTGAAGGGCCTAAATGCATAGTTGAGAGGACAAGGAATGCAATGGAATAAATATTTTGCCCTGTCACGTGTTGCACAGGCGTAAAGCATCGCCCTCTGTCTTGCACGACTATCACTGTGAACCGACACAATAACAACTCCCGGAATAGCCACAATGCAAGTTTACAGATAAGACTTAATAATAATAATAATAATAATAATAATAATAATAATTTGTTCTCAGGCCGGAGCTAGAAGAAGAACGACAAGCCCTGATCGTGACGAGCGCGGCCAACAACAAACAGCTGAAGGAGATTGAGGACAAGATCCTCCACACGCTGTCCGCGTCAGAGGGCAACATCTTGGAGGATGAAGGCGCCATCTTGATTCTCGATGACGCCAAGATACTCTCAGATGAGATCTCCAAGAAACAGAAGGTAGCGGTCCTTTAAGATTTATCCTGCAGTTTGGATTGTGTGATATCAGTAGTGATAATACTAATAATACTAATAATAATAATAATAAAAATAATAATAGTAATAATAATAATAATAATAATGTATAAGTGCCATTTATATCAAAGTGGCTGCTCAAAGTACACAAATAATAGTATATTCTCAGTAGAGCTGAAAAGGTTGAATAAGAGTACAAAATGTTATTTGAAGCCACATGCCCAACAATACAAAGATCAATTACGTTTCTTTCCCATTTTTATTTCTCGCAGTTTTCATATCTCTCTGCCTATGTTTGTTTCAGATTGCCGTTGAAACAGAGAAGAAGATAGATGTCTCTCGTATGGGATATCGTCCAATCGCCAAGCACTCCTCCATTTTGTTCTTCTCAATCGCGGATCTCCCGAACATCGATCCCATGTATCAGTATTCGCTGACGTGGTTCGTCAATCTCTTCATGATGTCCATACAGGACAGGTCTGTACTATATGTTAGCTATATATGTTTTCTGTACTATATGTTAGCTATATATGTTTTCCATGTAATTTTTTTTTTAAGGTATAAGACATATTTAGGCCAGAGTAAATTAATTATTTATTTTACAGATTATTTATTTCTAAATCAAAATGCAAAATTATATTACTTTTATAGTTCACTATCTTCTAATGTAGAACAAATTCATTATTTATTTTACCTATTTATTTAAATGGGGGGAAATATGTCATATTAAAATCAATGCATATGGGTGAAAAATTCCCACTGTGACATAAAACAATAACTTACTCAATCATTCACAATATTAACATTTCCAGGAGGTGCAAAGAAAAATATAGTAATAAATGTTAACAAATTTCAAATGTAAATAAAATTTTACAATTGTTTTTTGTTTTATGTATATGCCCATGCTAACAAGCATTGTTCTTTCAGTAATAAGTCTAAGATATTGGAGAAACGTCTTCGGTACCTTAAAGACTACTTCTCATATCAATTGTACGACAATGTGTCACGGTCGATATTCGCCAAGCACAAGTTGGTGTTTGCGTTCCTGCTCTGTGCTAAACAGTTGCTGTAAGTATCAGCCGTGGTGGCTGGTCCCGGAACCGGACTGTGTATAGTCTCTCATAGTCTCTCATAGCCTCATGGAATCCAGCAGTCCTCATGTCACTCAAGGTTGCAATTCACGCTATGTGTACCTTTAAGAATTTTGGCATTCGATTTTACAAAAATGACCTCATTTACCTTGTAAAAAAAAAAGTTTAATTTCAAATGAAGAAAATTATTCTCACTATTTTTCTGGGACCAAAATTAATAGCTAACAAATATGGCTGGCTAGCATTCTCAACTCTTTAGGGATCAGAGATAAAAAATATATATCAGCAGTGGGGGGGGGGAAAAAAAGAAGTAAAAGAATGGATTGGAAAAACAGTTTCAACTTACCGGTATTAGCAGTTAGCTGCAACCTTGGGTTTTGGCGATTGCTGGTGGATTTTTTATTTATTTTTTAATCTCATCATCATTCTCATGTGGGATCTTGTCTCACACCATCAATAACCTTGTCTCTTTCAGTAACAAGTCCAAGATCTTGGAAAAACGGCTGCGCTACCTCTCGGACTATTTCACCTATAATCTCTATTGCAGTGTTTGTAGGTCTCTCTTTGAGAAAGACAAACTTCTGTTCTCTTTCCTTCTCTGCTGCAATATTCTCCTGTAAGTATCTGACGGACTGCAATGAAAACTTTCATTTAAAATGTCTCTTTTCAAAAATTTCATGTTAAATAGGATTCTTTTTCAAAAATTTCATTTTAAATGGATTATTTTCAAGAAAAAAAAATCATTTGCAATGGATTGTCGTTTGAGAAAGAGAAAAAAATAATAATAATTTTTGAATGGATTCTTTAAGAAAAATGTAATTTACCCTCTCCCTGCTGGATTAAGCACCGTTTTAGAGTACCATATTTTCTCATGGATAATGCGCTACTTTGTATAATGCCCACCCCTTTCTCAAGGGAAAAAAATCTGGAAAATATGTATTTTTCATGTATTATGCGCACCCCCTTTCTCAGTCCGACAAATGGTCGTCGCAACTTGGTGAAATAATCCCGCAGCGACGTAAACCCTATATTCATTCACTCTGAAATATTTTAATTTTATTTATTTATTTATTTTATAAATATTTCTTTGCTCATTAAAAATATTTTGGCTACACTTCAACCTTACAATATATTTTTTGTTTCAAATAAGAAAAAAAAAAGAACACTTTGTTATGTTTTGTTGTTGTCTTTATATGTAGTGCACCCGGTAGTAACACTGACAATGATGACGACAGGTGACAATTTCAGTTCATATTTTGAAATTTCAAAGCATGGTATTTATTGTTATTGAATGCGGACGACTCTGGAACAACCCTACTGCATGACGAACGTTTGTTACTTTTGTTTCCTTGAATCGGTCTTGTTCGACTTTCACTATTTAACATCCTTTCTCTGCTTTTGCTTCTGCTTTGATCTCGCTAACATGATAACCCATACACCTGACTAACATGATAACCCATACACCTGACTAACATTGCTCATTGTTCATTGTTCAAGGTTTTAGCTCACTTGATCTGCTATGACTAGTGAGCTTGATATGTTATGATATGTGGCATATTTTGTAAAAAGTTTTGAAGAAAGTGTTCCGGCAATGATATTACAGTATTAAGTGATGGAAGATAATCTCCCAAAACATTTTATCAATACATAGCCTTATCCTGAGATTAGGCAACTTTCAATTTCATGCTCAACTCAAAGTTTTGTTTACAAATCTGCATATAAAATTTGAGCTTGAGCATGAAATTGTACTCAAAAAGTTTTGTAATCTTGGGGTTATGATATGCAATTTTCTGGCATCTATAGCATGAATTGTATATAGCATAACTGTATATTAATAACTATAGTCTTTGGGGGACATTAAGAAATTCGGGGGGACAAATTAAATATTTGCATATACGCATGTGTTGCGAAAAAATTGCTATATAGGCTAGTAGTGGTATATTCCAAAGTGGGATTTAATCAAACGAACAGTAAAAATTATTTAATATAATGATGAGAATCTTCCATGGTTCCGTGGATTTTGATGTTGTAAACCTGGCCATTACATCATCTGTGGCCCTTCGATCACGGCTATTCCAACTGAAAACTATATACCATTCTCGTCCCTGAAAATAAAATAAAATAAAATAATCCAGCCCAAAATAAGGCCAAGAGAGCTACAGAACCTTTGTTGTTTTGGTTTCCATAAAATGTTGTTTATCACTTACTGTTCCTTTTCCAGCACAGTTGCAGCACACAGAAATCCTAGACACAAAGCTGTTTCGGTTTTAAGATGTTTGAGAGATATTTGCAATTCTCCCTCTCCCTGCTGGATTAGGCGCAAGCACAGCTCTTTAGGGCATTTCTGGTTGCCTCCAGCATGGAGAGAGTTAAGAGGCCAACCTTGTAAAGAAATCCACTTCATTCCAAGGCAGCTTTGTGTAAATAGGAATGTTGTTTTGATTGGTTGCCATGCCTTCATTTATCATTGACGTTACCCTATGTTAGCCTATGTTACGAAGCCATTGTAAAATACCTTATTTTGTTCAATGTCATATATTATGAATGATTATTAATGTATTTATTATTGACATTGAATGTTTGCCTTTACAGATATTAATTGTATTTTTTCCAGTGTAATTTTGAGCATAATTGTGATATGATTGTATTTTTAATGTTGTACAATAAAAACCTAAAAGAATAGTCAATACTTCTCAAGGTGATGGCATTATTCATTGCACACTGAACAATGTAAGATAATTCATGGGAAATTTAAGAAAAGGATATTTTTGATCACATAATTGATTTATTACTTTTGTATGACCATATCGTTATGTCAAACATTTAATAAAGTTAAGGCAAATCAACATACCGGCAATAGTTTCAGAATTATACGTGCATTAAAGGCATAATATCACTGATATTTATGGTTTTGGACTAGTTCTTAGCTGCAACTGCAAAATACATTCACTTGACATACATAAAATCATGTTTGTACTTCCAAAAAACTTTCCACCGCTGTTTGGTA
>JAUTBV010117566.1:0-13450 GCA_032361325.1 Lepetodrilus fucensis
ACTACTACTACTGCTACTACTACTACTACTGCTACTACTGCTGCTACTACTTCTGCTACTACTACTACTGCTACTACTACTGCTGCTGCTGCTACTACTACTACTACTACTGCTGCTACTACTACTACTACTACTACTTCTACTACTACTACTACTACTGCTACTACTGCTACTACTACTACTGCTACTACTGCTACTGCTACTACTACTACTGCTACTACTACTACTGCTACTACTACTACTGCTACTACTACTGCTACTACTACTACTACTTCTACTACTACTTCTACTACTACTACTACTACTGCTACTACTACTGCTACTACTACTGCTACTACTACTGCTACTGCTACTGCTACTACTACTGTTACTACTACTACTATTATTATTATTGTTATGTATTATATACAGTATTTATAGCCCCCTTTCCATACTTCACTATTATAACAATAAGTTTTAAATTGTTTGAGATATAGTGCATTCTTTTCTGAACTTCTCTGTTCTGAACTACTATGAACTAGGTTAAAAGTGGTGTTTTTCTTTTTACAGCATTTGGTAGCTGTACTATTATATTATAACTCTATATGTAATTGCACAATCAGAACCCGTTATACCGGACACTTCCGTTGTTGTTAAAATCTGACGGGTAAGCGAAACAACCGGATCATCGGATCAATCATTCATGGAGTTCAAGTATAGTAGGAAATCTGTATTGGTTAAAAGTTGACCGGTAAACGGAGAAACCGTGATAACGGAGACCGTGATAACGGAGACCATTATAACAGGGTCTGCAGGACTCTGGACTAACATATGCCCGACGTACAGGGGCAAGTTAAATTGTACTGCGGGCAACCTACATTTTATCATTTAGCAATTTTGGTGCCATTGCAACTTGCCCTGACTTGCTCTGCGGGCAAGTAACTCAAAATGTTAGGCTGGTGCCCTGGTCTGACTGTACATGCATTGGATTGAAACATTTCCTTATTATAGCTTTCTGCCCACACTAGGTCTCTCGTGTCGGTACCAATGTATGCGGTACCCCAAAGAACAAGGGGATTCAAGCACTCGGGAACCTAGCCATTGAGAAAGACGCATTCTTTCCTGAATCGGGACTGGATTTTATGTATGATATCACCTCAGTCGTGGGCACGGAGAAACACGGCACCAAGTACGTCATCCTGGGCACCAAGGAAGGCACCCTACACAAGGTTAGTGACGCTTCAAGAACAAGGTGACAAGCAGGGACCTGTTCCATAGAACTCAGTGGTCTGCCACAGCGGTAACCTCCCTTATTTAGTTTTATGTACATCTATATTATTACTATACGACTTCCATGGCGCTATGAAGTATCATTACTTTATAGTTATTTATTTTATTATTATTCCTCTTAACATGTTTCAACATCCTAGTGTGACTTAGAAGTAAGTGCATTTTAGGGCCTAAGGAGAATGACTCATTATTTTCTTAATTTCTAACAGTGTTTATTATTATAATTATTATAAAGACATATTCTTTTTTGCAGTATAATTTTAGAGGTTTTAAGCTACGTTATTTTGTTTGTGAAAACATATTTATCTCGGTTTCCATAATGGTCTAGGTACAACTGATCGGTCGTAGAGGAAAAGAGTATATGAAGTTTTCTTTGCCGGAGTCGAAGCCTATTGAGAAAGATATGGTTCTTGTGGAAAACACCAGGGTGCTGTACTTCCTAACAGGCAACCAGGTATAGTACTTCTGAGACAAAATCGTGTTTTTTTAAGTAGCAAGATCATCTTTGCATACAAATACACATATTTAATATTATTTAAGGGCATCACAAATTTGTGGATTATCTGCATGTCCGACTGATTTTCAATATTTATTTTTTGTTTGGTATTTCCTCATATTAAAAATAGCAAGATAAACATTAAATAAAATATGAAAATATTGAAAATCATTTGCATGTGTGGAGATTGTACATTTTTGCCCAATGAAATAATTAGATAAAATAAATAATGATTCCCACTGACTTTACTGTTACTTAGATGTAAGGTAAACCTCAATTTAGGCAATTAAAGGAAACACCTGTCTTGAAAGTATCATAAAGAAAGACAATCATGTTCAGGGCCCAGGGCCCCGAAGCATAATCTTTACAAACGATCAATTGTAAACATATTGTCAGATGAAAGTGGTAGTCGCCATCCTCATCTTAAGATAGCTTTACAGTTAATTGCAGCTCTGTGGATTAGTGACCCCTGAGCTAATGATTGACAGGGCCCCGCCCCACCCTACTGACAAAACAATTATCTGGGACCGCCCCTGATGATAATGTAAAATGTGAAAAATGTGATGTTTCTCAGGTCGTGAGGTTTCTCGTGGATTCGTGCGAGGTCCACGCAGATTGTGATGCATGTCTGACCAGCAACGACCCGATTGGATGCGGATGGTGCGGCGACTCATGCACCACCAGGAGGCAGTGTGATGGTGGTTGGACACAGAAGCAGTGCCCTCCAACCATTAACAAGGTACGTGGTCATGCCAGTGGGCAGACGGACAGATATCCGGTCATTTTGTTTTCACTGAATTGCATTTTTGTCAGGCTATCTTTTATTTTATTTTTCTATTTGAATGTGTTTTGTTTTATTTTTATGTAAAAGGACTCCTATTTTATATGGTGGGTGTGGCAAATACAGTGTGATTTTACGGGCGGGATGTAGCGCAGTGGTAGAATGTTGGACTTCGGAGCCAAAGGTTCCAGGTTCAAATCCTGTCCCGTCCCTGTTCGCGAAAGTTACCTTTCTGACGCGATATTGATAGGATGCATTGACAGTAGAGTGGCAATGCAGTTATCATCCTTGGTCTTGTCAGTACCAGCCGGTGCTCGCAGGTTTACTGCAACATTCAGCGCTACGGATGTTGCGGGTTTCCTCCTGCCCTAAGTCGTGATATTAGTGAAAGATTCTAGAAAGCGACTTTAAACCCCAATACAAAAAAGAAAAAGTGTGATTTTACCTATTTCCATTCATATTATTGCTCATCTGTAATATGTATAGCGATATATGTAAACAGTCTGCATGAAAAGCCACGCAAACCTATCAAAATATAAGGATATACATCTGCCAATACTGCAGCCTATATACCATGGACATACCGCATACCATGGTATAACGGGAAATATATTCGTGGGAGGTTATTATCGTTGTATTTAATGGTAACATGCCAACCTCAAACTTATTTTAGCATCAAAAGTTATCCTATTCTGATAAGGTTCAATCAGAATTGAGAAAAACTATCTCAAATTGTTTGCATGTGTATAATAAGCCTGACATAAATACCTAGTTGTGACATGCACAGTTATGTGAGAATACTTTCGTACAATTAATTATCATAGGAATATATAAAATAAGAAATAACGTACATTTTAAATGCATGAACAATGCAATGCTGATAACTGAGACACTGACTATTAGTGACTCAAAGACCTGAAAATTACGTTCATCCGGTCATAAATATGGACACAAGGGCTATGTCAATCAGTGTCGCACATCTCAGTATAGCATACTCATGAAGGGATCAACCAGATAACATGATTATATTACCAATCAGTGGAAGTAGAAATCAAAGAACTTTGTAAAGAAAGATGAGACTCTTGATTATTGCATGTACTTAGAACTGCACTAGTATGGAACAGTAATGAAAGCAAAGCAATGATCAGAGCGCGGCTTTATGATGGATACTCGCTGCATGATCAGAAGCTCGCCGCATGTGGTGGCAAGGTAGCATTTGCACTGAAAATATTTTCTATAAAACATCTAGATATACTGTAAATCATGAAATTAATGCGACCGCCATATTGTCGCATTTAATTGCTGCGCATTAAAAGTAAGATTTGGAGGAAAACATGTATGGAGACATGGCCGTTCACATTTTATTGGTGTCGCATTTACGTCTAAAATCTAAAGGTCGCATTAAATTAGTAACGCATTAATTTCATGATTTACAGTAGTTATAATTTTGCTAATAATGAAACCAGACAACCTCGAAGACAAGAAACCTCGAAACCTCTTTGTGTCGCCAACCTCGATAAATTTGCACCTCGAAAATTTCCAGGTATACGGTAGTAAATGATCACTGTAGTGGAAGCTTTTCCTTCTGTATTTCAGATAGTTCCCACATCCGGGCCGACAGCTGGTGGTACGCACCTAACTCTCACGGGCAAAAACTTTGGGATTGAGAATAGAGCGACTGGGATCAAAGTCATTCGCACTGTGAAGATCTCTAATATTGAGTGTATCGTGCAGAGGGGAGCAACAACCACAAGGTGCTGTATAGCCGTCTAAGAACATGTACAAATATTTAAATAAAATTACCCCATTCTCGCACCCTAATGGGTACTTTATTCCGTTCATTTCTATCTCACTTCATGTGGTACCCCAGGGTATCGTTTCTTGAAGCTCTCTTCAAGAAACCATAAGGACCCTCGTAGCCATATCTGATACATTAGAGATCGTGTACTTACGAGAGCTCTATGGTCTCATAGTTGATATGACAGCTTCGAGAAACGATACCATGACTCACATCTAGAGGTTAACTTACGCAAACAGCCAACTAATGAAATCCTTTTCTTGATGAATTTGGTGTAACGATCTATCCAATGAAATAGATTTTATCATTCCTGCTTATTTTTATATAGTGCTTATTAGAGTTACGTCCCTTTGCTCATGTTATAGTTTTTGTGGCCACTTAAATGTGTTCTATTTATAGCTCACTAGATGAAGTGAGATTGAAACGGAATGAAGTACCTATTTGTGCGAGGATGATATTATCCATACTACTAAACATTTACAGCAATTTGTAATACATGTATGTGGAAATATTTTTAAAAAATGAAAATAACAAATGAAAATATGTCGTTGGATTATGAAATATGTCAACTAACCCGGTAAAGGAGAAAATTCTATTGTTCTATTGTAGACTTACGTGTATCACACAACCGAGCTCTGAAGAAATAGGAAGCATTGTGAGATTGACGGTGAAAGATGCATCGATGTCTAGACAACGCCCCTACATGATCACAGGGATGACGGAATCCAACCAAACTTTCAGTTTTAAGGTATTATAGTTTGGCATGAAATGTTTTGATACCATTATTTCGTAAATTATCTCGGTAAATACTTTAACAAAAGAAAAACAAAAAAACTTAATTTTCTTATTTTATTTGCCCTAAACCAAAATAATAATCTTAAAAATATTGCACTAGTAATAAAAAATCTGTTTATGCAGAGGGACGGCATTTGAAAGAAGAAATGGGCAAAATGACTCAATTTGCACGCACTGATTCTCGTCTTCACATACCCGCACGTGCAAATTCAGTCTATTTGCCTGTTCCTTCTTTCGAATAAACTACTACTTACTCAAAATATTTGGTGATCGTTATATAAACAGATTTTTAAAATTTTGTTTGTATTTCATTCCATGTAGTATTTACCGAGATAATATACAAAATAGGGGTGTCAATGCATTTCATGCTAAACTATAATTTATAATTTTGTTATGTTCCTCTAGTGCAGTATGCTATATATAGAGCCTCATTTCACAACAACATCCTAAATTAAGGAGCTCCTAACTTTAGGACTCAGTTTATTGCCTCCAAGGTTAGATGTAGATTTAAATGATAACTTGTTTAGGAGCTCCGTAGACATAGAGGTGGGTGGTAGCGCAGTGGTAGAATGTTACATTTGTGATATGATAATGATAGGATGCACAATCTGTAGAGTGGCAATGCAGCTATCATCCTTGGTCTGTCAGTACCAGCCAGGTTTATTACAGTATCCTAGTAGAAATTTAAGATTTAATTGGCCATTACTACAGTGAGAACCCGTTATCACGGTCAACTTTTAACCAATACAGATTTCCTACTATATACTTTATAACAATGAATGATTGTTTCGCTAATGCCTAGGTCACATTTGCCACGGTGGCCGTAGGTTCTAAAATATCTACGGCCACTAGCAATTCTACGGCTGCCGCAGCATTCCCACGGTCAAATCCTGTAGCAGTCACATATGTTAGGGTAGCCGCACGGCCTATTTTGAATTTGTCTACAATCTGTATGACAGATATGAGAGATAATATGCACTGTACATGTGAACACAAACTGGTATACATGTATATGTTACAGTCAATGTCTAAAATTCAGGCAATGTGTAAAATGACTAAAATGATCAGTGAATTTTCATTCACAGTCAATTTCTTTAATGCCTGAAATGAAAAACTAACTGCATTTATTTGGCTCATTGACTGGCAGGAGTTTAATGAAAGAAAATTAAGATTATTTATACGTATTCCCACAGAATTGCATACATTTATATGTTTTCACACAAAATCGTGTCAATACATATAAAAATATATGCACTATTTTAATTTTCTTTCATCCAACTCATGATCATGCCAGTCAAACTTTCAAATAAATGCAATCAGTTTTTCATTTCAGGCATTTAAAACATTGAATCTGTGAATTAAAATGCACTGAACATTTCAGGAATTTTACACATTGCCCGTAGGGTGTGCCACATACCGCAAGGCCCCCGTACGGGCACCGTGCGGCCTCCTTACGGCTGCCATAGGGCGCCTGTGGAATTCCTGCGGATGCCGTAAAGATACATTGTAATTCATATTACCCTACGGCAGCTGCACGGCAAACGCAAGGCCACCGTACGTCCGACGTATGGTCACCGTGAATCGCTCTACGGCATGGCTACGACGTGTCGATTTTCTACGGCGAACCTAGAAATGAACAAATTATATAACTCCGTAAGGCGACCGTGCGGCCACCGTAGATCTTCTACGGTATCTACGGTATCTGACGATATTGTGGGGCTACGGCCGCCGTATCCTAGGACTGTGGTAGCATATTGCGACCCAAAAAGAAGAAGATGAAACTATGTTCTGAAGTAGACGAAGGAGGAGAGGACGGAGACGAGGAAGAAGAAGAAGAGGAATAAGAATAAGAAGATGAAGAAGAAGAAGAGGAAGAAGAAGAAGAAGAAGAAGAAGAAGAGGAAGACGAGGAAGAAGAAGAAGAAGAAGAAGAAGAAGAAGAAGAAGAGGAAGAAGAAGAAGAAGAAGAAGAAGAAGAAGAGGAAGAAGAAGAAGAAGAAGAGGAAGACGAGGAAGAAGAAGAAGAAGAAGAAGAAGAAGAAGAAGAAGAAGAAGAAGAAAGAAAAAACAAACTACGTATTGTCTGTATCGGGTGAAAAAGGCTTTGAAGCAGCCTTTGAAGCTTTGACCATTTACTACTATGAGACTTCATGAGTCTCTGAGGATGGCTTACCTGTAGCCAGATACATCCTTTGTTATTGCTATGGGCTTCTATACTATAGTTGCTGGTGTTTCTGGTTTCATCGTGGCCATAGACACCACCGAAAAGAACAATTAGTTAACGTATACGCACGTGCACAAACACATATACATACACGCACGCACACACACACACACACACACATACACACACACACACACACACACACACACACACAAACACAGTGCAATGCATGCTCCATACTAATTAGACCATATATATTACTTCCGCACTTTAATTATTTTTTTGAAGGTAAATAAATTAAATTGAAACGATAAATTACATTTAGAATATAAAACACGGAAGTTTTAATAACAACGTACGCGTATTTTACAATTGTATGCGACAGAATAAATCTATGGAAATGTATTGTATCTGCCAGTGGACCAATGACTTATCTTTGTCTCGTGTTCGCCAAAACAATTCATTCTAATAGTTCAATTTTCTGGACGGAAACATATATTTAAAATGGAAGTGTTCTTCTATTTAATGTTCCAGGTCAACGTGTCGTTCATTCGGCCACATATTGGAACAGGCAGTACCAGATAGATTTAATATAATTAAATGTCAAATTGAAATTATCAACGTACCCTTAAATTTAAAATGATTAAACTTGAAGTGGATGTATACGTGTTTCATTTAAATTAACTGTTAATAGTGTGACATTCTAGATACATTCTTATTTTATCAACAGTACACTTGACAAATTTGGACAAACTGCACAGCCCTGCATATACGAGTTTCGATGCACCCTTGTTGATAAAGCATTGCCTGGTAGTAATTAAAAACAAGCAACAATGTAAGACCACTACTGTAGATCGAACAGTATATCGAACCACAGGCACTTGAAGCAGGTCATTTTATTTTAATAAATTATTTCAACAAAATAATAATGTTATTTGTTTTTAAATATCTTTTGGCTGGTTATATCTACTGTAGACTTTAGTGATAATATTTTGAAAAATAAATATAATAGGGACCCATCGACAACATAATTATTATATAGACTTTCTATATAATGTATATGTTGTTGATGGGTCCCTGATTTAATTTTTTCCAAATATAATTATTATCACTATAAAGATAACCGAAAAACATATATATATATAACATTATATTTTTAAAGGTATTAACCAAACTATTTGTCTACTTCAATTGCAAGTGCTTGTGATCGAATGTATAGCGAGGCTAAGGTCAGTGATGAATGAAATAAAACTTGGTTACACCAAGAGGTAGCCTACTATTACTCGCCAGTGACCATTGTTCTGTTTCGTATTCACAATATCGTCACGAGGGCCATTCAATCGTAGAATCTAATGAAAACGATCTCGATCGACGAAAAGAATGAGAAGTTTACATAGCTCTCGATGAGTGGAGATGGCCGTGGATAAGTGCACTCCTAAAGAATAGAACTGCCGTGATAATGTCCTTCGCTTGACAATATATTGTGTTTCCTACGACATTATACTCCAGATTGTACAATCGTCAACGATGCCATTCTAGGTGCCAAATGATGATTATAGTCAATTCGACGTCGTGGCAACGAGACACGGATGATTTTGGACATCAGATAGTGTTTCCGGTGTTGTGTAATGTATATTTTTGCATGGCGATTGAATTTGGTAAAGTATTGTATATTTTACTTTCACGGACAACTTTAGAGAGCGATAGCTTGGCAATACTGTCCTTCTCTATACCACATGTACATTAAAATGTATGTATTTGCTATACTATACTAGTATTTTGTATATGTACAGATGAGAATATTACACGATGTTCTATTTAATATCAACTTTATGTCCAGTGTAAAATAATCTTATGCACGAGCTTATGTCATAGTATGATATATCGTTTCGACGTTACATGGGTTGAAACAACACTCCAGGGGTGCCTATTTACTCGAAACATTCTTACGAACTTCTTAGCCTAAGAACAGTTCGTAGCCATACTATAAGAACCGTTAAGATTGTCGTACGATCGTAAGAATGTTTCTAGAATACGGGCCCAGGAAAGCAAGAATAATTATGAAAACACATTAAACATATTATGAAATAACTATTGATTTTGTCTTTTTAATCATGTCTATGAAATGTGTGTTTTAATAAATATCTAATCTAACTTAAAGCAACGTCTCCAAGAATTACAGAGAAGTCATATTGAGTTAAACGAAAACCAAATTTGATTGATAGGACAGTTCAAGTGAAAACTTTTGCAGTTACGTTATGATCTATACTGCTACGGTGATGAAGCAATTTTGTAATGATCTGTCACCGCCCCAAAAAAATAGTTTTGCTGTCATGTTAGCTGCCCGGGCCAGGACATCTAACGATGCTCAAAAACAAACTAGGACACTCGAGATGATAGACCAATCAGAACATGTCCTGTCAGGATCCTGTTTATACGATTTTGTCAGGATCCTGTTTATATGATTTTGTCAGGATCCTGTTTAGGATTTTGTCAGGATCCTGTTTAGGATTTTGTCAGGATCCTGTTTAGGATTTTGTCAGGATCCTGGTTAGGATTTTGTTAGGATATTGGAACAGGACATCTACGGATTATGTTTGCTGTGTGTCAGCTAATTCATTCTCTCCAAGACTTGTGGCACATGGCGCAGTTTCTACTCCACCGATCCCGTGTAAACATGAACCTCGTATCAATTGAACGCATATTGGTGGTTAATAACTCTAATCGGCGGGGATGTGTTCTTTCTGCTTGGGATGCGTTATATTTCTGCTTAGATGCGCAAGTACTTTCCGAGTTAAATTGAAATTAACTGGTGCGATCAAGGCTAGGGACAGCATACGGTCAGAACATATGAAAGGATATGTCAAAGGGGAATAATCTGTATAAAGCATCGATTATTATTACAGTATTGTAACATAACTCGCGATATAATGTCTTGTCTTCGTGGTCAGCAACTATCAAATAATGCATATGGGGAAGGGAGCTTTACATGTATGTGTGTGTGTGTGTGTATCCAAACAACATGGACATAAAATCCGTCGACTACTGTCATTTAGTTAGTAAGTGTTGAAATGAACATGTAATTGATATTACTGGACAACACAACTATTCCATTATCTGGAATATTGCACTGGAATCGTTATCATTGGTGTGTGTGTGTGTGTCGTATTTGTGTGTGTGTGTGTGTGTGTGTGTGTGTGTCGTGTGTGTGTGTGTGCGTCGTGTGTGTGTGTGTATATGTGTTGTGTGTGTGTGTGTGTGTGTGTGTGTGTGTGTGAAAGAAAGAAAGAACAAATTATCAAGCTGCCCTCTAAAATGAGTGCACTATATGAGTGACATGGTGTAACAATTATTGGATCGAGGTTTATTATATTAATTCATACACATGGTGCGATGCCTAGCTCGGTCTATTGGTACTACTAACTGGAACAAGTCTAAGATATATCTTCTTTACAGTACACACCTGTGGGTCTGTCTTTTGCTCATCAGAGGATAGTACCATAAGCATACAGATCGAGCATACCTGCATTAATAAACAAAGAACTGGGATGGCATTTGGAATACAATAAATCAGTCATGGCTAACTAACGTTCAGACAAATCTGTATTCCTTTCCCCCGGATATCAAATACCAGTATCTTCCCCATAAACAGTCCGTTTCCATCATTTGCGATGCGCGATTATTCGTGTCTTAAGGGGAACTGCACGAGAATAGGCAGCGCGAATAGAACATCGTGTAATCTCAAGGAGAAAACGAAGTATTAATTGCCTTGAGAGCAATAAATCAGAAGTACGTTTCTCGTAAATGTGTCGGCATGAATTTGGTGCTTTGGAGGGGTGTAGAAGGTGGCAATTGTCATAACTGGACTCGGGACTGACATGCGGAGTATCCAAGACGGATGATTCGCCGATAACACGGACATTACACCCATTGACCTCCGGTCACTTCTGACCTCTGGTCATCAGTTCTGACAAATGGACACGGAACTGGGTTTCAGGGTTACGCAGATTGCTGGAATGACAACCCATAGGTTCTGGTGCTACCGAAACGACACACGAACACGAGACGTATAATTAAGGATGATATGTCCGTATCTATGCATACCGTTGTCAGATTTGTTTCCTTCATAAATATGTTTAATTACTTACGTACAAATAATCATTTAAAAACTATTTCTATAGATCATAATGACCATCATTGGTCTCTCTGTCTTTGTTGGTGTATTTAGTTTACTGTAAAATATCACAATTGTTGTTCCCAAAAATATGGATACATCAAAACAAGAAGCTACCTAATGCCACACTTTCTTCCAGACAATGGTGATGTATGTGCATGAACACCAAGACGTTTAACAAGACATACCATTTGTGAGCAAATGGTGATGTATGTGATGTGCATGAACACCAAGACGTTTAACAAGACATACCATTTGTGAGCCAATGGTGATGTATGTGTACGAACACCAAGACGTTTACTAAGACATACCATTTGTAAGGGAAATATGATTCTATTTAGATAACCAACCTTCTATCGTATTAATCTGACCGTTTTCCTCACTAATAACCACTGCTTGAAACATCAATATTGAATGGCCTGGAAAATGAGTCCGCGTGAATACTACTAGATGGATAACTATCAACGATATCTGATGCCGTGTATTTGACATTGTGATTGGAACCCCTCATCTCCACATAACGAATGGGGGTGGGTGTCAATCGGAAGATAAATGGGGTAGCAGTTGGGTTCATGTTGTCCTAGTGACCTCAAGCTCGTGAGTGATAACTGGGATTGGTGTGTACACAAATACAGGATGAGGTCGGTAATCGCGGAACAATTGGCGTTTTGTTAAATGAGGGCATGCGCAGTGCACTCCTTGATCAATATACAATTCTTCTTGAATCGCCAGTATTAACTTCCGGTAAAAGACTGAATATGGTCGTAATCTTATTTTTGGCTCAGTATATTAATGCAATAACGGGACATAACTCGAAGTGCGCATCTCTTTAAGTATATATGAACACGCAGGAATCACTGTGGTTTTATTACGACTACGTTGAACAGGAGTGAAGAATGAAATGAAAATTGCCATTATATTCACCAATAGATCCAATAGTTATCGACCTGTTTACTTTAAGTGGGTGATGTATTAATACGCATGAAAATAAACAATACATCCGCGATAGCACAGTCATTACGACTGAACTGTTTAGATATATGGTCCATAGAATGAGGATAATTCAAAATAAATAGACACAGAAGGCGAGATAACAACAGGCTACGTGTTCTGATTTCAAGAAAACAACTAGTATTTTAATGATTTGAACCAGAGGTCATGCTAAAGCTTAGCTTGGTGTACTGCAGTCTAAGTCCAAAACTGGTAGAATGATAACGTCAACGATATCGCGATACTATGCCTAGTATATGTCTGTTAGGGAAAATGTCGATTATGTCGAAAATGTCGATTAAATTTGTCAGCAGAGTTGACCTAAATATTAAGAACATAGACATCCCCTTCGACAAAGTAAATAACCGCATTTACCTATGAAACGTTGCTGCATATATTGCGGTATACATTTACACACATTATATGTGTGTACGTACACAGCAACACATACAGAAACAGACAGGATCAAGACAGGCCACTTTAACATCGGGTGTCCTGGTCTATTTTTTAGCATCCACATTAGGTGTCCTGGCCACGTCATTATTGCTAATAATATTATACAGATTAACATAGTCCATGCATCAACCTTATGATGTGAGAAGTTTCCAGAATTGAAACCATTTAAACATTTCAGAAAATGTGTTATTAAATTCGTAAATTGTTGCCGGATATCATCGCCGATTACATATAGGTGAATGTATAGGCCTACATATGAATGGATTCCACTGATTAATAGTGATTACTGCTTAATACAATATTGAAAGAGATCGTTGGCCAATGCCATGTAGGCCGAACCGAATTATGTCAAGTGTCCAGCTGTAAAACGTATTACAGTAGGCAATTTGTAATTACAGTAATATAATATCCGGAAGTAAAAGTGTAAAGTTGTACGTCATGAATTACGACAGAGAAACCAAAATATATTGATTGCTGAATTACAACCGTGTGTGTTTTCTCTCTCTCTCTCTCTCTCTCTCTCTCTC
>JAUTBV010117588.1:0-13450 GCA_032361325.1 Lepetodrilus fucensis
TAACTTTCGCGAACATTGATGCCGGGCCCCCTGGGCGGGATTTGAACCTGGAACCTTTGGCTCCGATGTCCAACACTTTACCACTGCGCTACATCCCGCATTGAGTGAGTGGCGGTACTGTAGCAGTGTGGTTGGCATTGTGGGTATGTTTGTGGGTATGTTTGTGGTAATGTAGGTGGTACGTTACATATTAGCTCATAAGACTTCAAAGCCTCCGAGTTTAGACTCCATCTGTTGGTAAAACGGTAAGCGGTATGGGTGTACAGTGGATTATATACACACAACCTTTACCCAATCGAAAATATTCTTACTCAGATATAAAAGAAATACGATATTATGGATCGTCTTATTTGCTCGCTGGTTTCCTTTTATATCACACAGTTTATTGGACAATTCCACTTTTGGGATGACCCCCCCATAGCCTTTCTACGGCCTTTAGTCTGGCCACTCTTCTGTGATCATTAAAGATGGTGTCCATTAAAAATTGCGGGCGATTATCCCGGCACTTAGACCTTTCTTCTCTTGATCCGTCGAGCTTGGATTTGATGCATGCAATTGATTACGGAGCAGAAATACGGATGACATGAAAATCATGACAAGTAACCATTTTCGCCATTGTTCGAGCCTTAGGAGAAAACGCTTCAAATTATGATCGGCAGCTTGACGTCAGGAAATATTTGTAGATGCTATTGATTACATCTTCCTACCGGCACTTTATTACATATTCCATGTTTGGATAAAGATGGAATGCCACCATTCCGCGTTTGAGCGGGCCATCGGGGCACAGGGTCGTATCGGACTTTGGTAATGATTTTTAAATATCACGATATGCCGTGTACATCAGATATTGATAACTTTGCAAATGGCGGAAAGATCGTGTTCCTGATAGTTCTTTTTTGATTGATTGGTTTCATAATTACATATATGTGGTTAACATAGGGCACGTGACTTGTCTGAAGAGTTTGATGTATCGGTGCGCAGTGTATATTAACTATATTGTACTATGTTCCTAGTACTATTTAGGTGATCGATGACCTGGGAACTTTCAAAAGGAAGCTCAAAGACGTCCTTTTTGGAAAAGCGTAAATAGTATCCTCGAGCAATATTGGATTTGGACGCTATACAATTTGAACTTTACTTTAGTTTACTTAATTCCACCTCTGAATATCAAAGTGTATGAATTGTTTAAAATCCTTGAATCACATCCAATCTTTACAAGCAAGAGAAATAATTTGATCACATGTTTCTTTAAGTAAATATTCATAAAATCCAAGCTTGTTTCCAGGATGCCTAATATCTATGGGTTTATTAACACAGATATTAAGCTGTGTTGTATTTTGCTAGTCTGATTGGGAAATTGAATCTGTCACTCCGTGTATCACATCCGTTTTTGATGAAAGAACCGACTGTGGAGATATGGACATGTAGAGTTTTATGGATGTCGAATTGTTCGATTGTGGAAAACAACCTGTCCTCTTTACTACAGCTGAGCTAACAAGTTTCCTGCTTCTGAAGAATCGATGAAAATTGTCAGATTTGAATAGCATCATTACTCATTTTTGAAGACTTTGATCAAATATCAGAGAATTGTATCAATATTGAACTCAATTTCCTGGAATAAAATGTCTGTTATGCCCCGAAATAAATTGCTCTTAAAAATATATCTTCATTTGAGTACCAGTATATTCATGTTAATCATATACAATTTCAGCTTCCAACAAGCTGCGTTATTAAATAAAATATAATCAATCTTTTGTGATGGATAAATTAGATGAATTCACGAATAATCCTGCAGTATTGTGGCCGTTCAATCAGTTCGGTTTCACCCCACCTGCTGTCATGTCGGCATCTTTGGACAAGGTACTTTAGCCTTAATTGCCTGGTGGTGATATATATAGGCGAAAGTACAATGAAAGTGACTTAAAACGTACAGCGAGCGCGTATCCACGGCTTTGAAGGAGTAGGTGCTTGCACAAGAGAATGAATTTGGGACCCGGTTGAATTTAAGACCGTCTGCTGATTAAGTGTCGCTGTCACACACTGCTGGGGCTAGTCACACCGCTAGTGTGACTTGATAAATGGCTGTATTGTGTTCTACCGTTAACAGTATACATATATACACCTAATGGTCGGGCACCAACAATCAGTGATCGTAATCAGCGCTGATCTATGACGTGGTCCTGTGTCGTGCTGAAATGGCATCTTTCAAGTTGTACACTGGCGTCCTGACAGCTACTTCCAGTGATACTGTTGAAATTTGGAAAACCTTTCCAGAGATCTGGTTTTATTGCTGATATGTTGCTGCTAGTTCTGGGAGAAAATAACTGTTAATGTTAAAAGCCTTTCCTCTCGCTCCTGTAGTAATCATAATCATAATCGCCATTTTTCTATATGGCATCGCAGTTTGCCTCCAGCAAAGAAAAGGCTAATACAATTTTTTAAATATAAGGATACTGTAGACCCTATGTACCATACGTGGTGTCACACTAGACCCTATGTACCATACGTGCTGTCACACTAGAACCTATGTACCATACGTGCTGTCACACTAGAACCTATGTACCATACGTGCTGTCACACTAGAACCTATGCACCATACCTTGACTCGAGATTACGAAACTTTTAAAGTTCAATTTGATGCTCAAGCTCATGTTTTATATTGAGATTTGTGAACAAAATTTTGAGTTGAGCATGAAATCGTATTCAAAATAGTTCTGTAATCTTGTGGCCTTGCCCTGAGATTAAGAAAGTTTTCTGAGTACAATTTCATACTCAACTCGGAATTTTGTTCATAAAACATAAAGTTTTTTTTAGCATAGCACATGTGTTGAGCACACAAACATACTCAGAAACGTTTCGTAATCACGTTTCTAGTCACACTAGACCCTTACACACCATACCGGGTGTCACACTAGACCCTGTATACCATACCCGGGGTCATCTTGACCACACTTCAGACCCTAGGGAGATGAAGTATTTCCTAGATTACATCACTAAGAGCTGGTGGCAGAGAGAGCTGTCTAAATGAACGATAAAAACTGTTTTTAGCCCGATCCTATTCGTCAGTAATCCTGACAGTCGGAGTGCGGAGATAGACACCACCACGAGCCTGTTGGCTAAAGCCTCCTCTCCCGGGCCTAAAGCCGTCGCGAGTCATGTAGACATTATGAGTTTTTTCAACATGGAAATGCAATTGTTAAGGCTTTACGTTGAATGTTGAAAAGTTAGACAGGCTGGTTTCCAGTGTTCCATGTAGATGGATGTGGTTTTGGTTTGTTGTGGATGCTAATGTCCTTTTTCATGATCTTAAATGATGTTCCGATGTCTGATTCTGATAGGAAAAAGGAACTTCAACAACTATGCAAGACCTGAACTATTAGAAATATGACAAGTTTCATGCATATTTTTGTCACCATAATTCCTCTAGTACATAATTCAGGGCCTGTATTCTTGGGCCTGTAAACTTCTTAGCCTAGAATTTCTTAGTGAGAAAAGAATTCTTCAAAATGTAACGTAAGCAGAAAACCAGTTAGGTAAATTCTTAGTATTTACGAACTTCTTTGGATTTACGAAGTTTTGAGAATACGGGCCCTGGTGTGTAGCCTGACATACACAAACTGATCCAACCATGAAGACTCCATATTGTTTTCAATATCATGTCGGCATAATTATACCAAGAAGTGTAAATGCTTTCATCAATCGATGGTTGTTGAACCTTTGTGTCCTTCAAAGATCTCCATTTAAAACATTTATCTCAGTTTAACCTGTCAATACTCGCAGAAAAGCATTCTCAAGTATGTTCATCCTGTCGCTAGTAATATGTGGATGCAAGCTACATGCACTGCAAGGAACCAGCATATGTGTGGGTAGCAATAGGTGCTGTTTTATTTGGAATATAAAGACATGTTCAAGATTATTTCACTCATAACATGGCTTGTCAGATTTAGGGAAGGAGGAAACATGTATCACCTGTACCACAGAATGTTGCAGTAAACCTGAAAGCACTAGCTGGTACTGACAAACCAGAGGTACCTGCACAGCTAAAGTAGCTTGATGAACATTGATGAAATGTCCAAGGAGCAGGTTCAAACCTTTGGCTCTTAACCCCGATTCAAAATAAGATGGAAAGAAAAGAAAAAGAAAAGACCAGCCCAGACCAAAATGAGTGGATACCAGCTCCTGCCAAAGTGTTCTCATACTGTCATGGAATTCTGAGACTTCATCATAGATATCAGATTGTTATGTAGGCTGACACTGCACCACTATAGCACACTCTGCAGTACCCCTGCCATTGCATACGACCATCGGGCTACAACATTGACTCCGATAGACGACCATCAGGCTACAACATTGACTTCAACAGACGAGCATAAGGCTACAACATTGACTTCGACAGACAACCATAAGGCTACAACATTGACTTCAACAGACGAGCATGAGGATACAACATTGACTTTGACAGACTAGCATAAGGCTACAACATTGACTTTGACAGACAAGCATGAGGCTACAACATTGACTTCGACAGACAACCATAAGGCTACAACATTGACTTCGACAGATGAGCATAAGGCTACAACATTGACTTCAACAGACGAGCATAAGGCTACAACATTGACTTTGACAGACAACCATCAGGCTACAACATTGACTCCGACAGACGACCATCAGCCTACAACATTGACTCCAACCTCTGCATCGCGGCCCCAGCCCTGGTCCTAATGGACGAGTCATTTAGACCAGCATTTCAGCAGGGAGTCTAAAGAGGCAGATTAGTGACAGATTACATATAAACAGTGCTTGTTTTGCCAGCAATGTGATTGTAATTGTTTGAATGTCAGACTTGAGCCCATAAGTAGCTACAGCACAGGAGTGCTACAAGAGTGGTTATACATTCCGCCGTTAATCCTGAAATAATGCCTCGATAGTGCCTCGATAGTGCCTCAATAGTGCCTCAATACTATAGCATTTCTTCAAGCCAATTTGATCTGTGATTGTGACATAAGACCCTGACTAATTTGATCTGTGATTGTGACATAAGACCCTGACTAATTTGATCTGTGATTGTGACATAAGGCCCTGACTAATTTGATCTGTGATTGTGACATTAGGCCCTGACTAATTTGATCTGTGATTGTGACATAAGCCCCTGACTAGAGGGAAATATTAAACTCCTGTGTGTGAGGTTGAGTGGAATCAGTAATCCTTAGTGTAAGCTAGAGTATCTTGATTTGTTAAATATCTCTGACCAAAAAGGAAATTAATTATGAGTATTTTTATTTTCATTACTTCTCATTTATATGATTTGTGAAGATTTGTTATTCCGACTTCGAATTAAACTTTTCCAGATTTCCTTAAGTTGCAGTATGACATGGTATTTATTAACCTTCTAGTGGAAACTGGAGATGCAGGACAAAGCAAGGATTAATCCTGCAGGGAAATAGAATGTAAATCTCATTGTAATGATTATCAATAACCTGCAGAAAAATTACGTTAAAATGTAAAATTGTGGCTATAAATAGACTTTTCGTTTAAGAAATGTAAAGAGTAATAAATCCATACACACCCACATAAATTTTCTTTCCACCTTTTGTCATTCAACATATTCTTTGTCATCCAACCTCCTTCCATCTTCCCATGCCTTGAAGTTTGACTTAGATAATGTCATCGCCTAAAGCTAGTTCATATTGGATGCCATACCGGCAGAGCTTATTGCTTTTGAATTCCTATTTTAAATTGGAAGAAATTTAATATATCTTGGATACAAATCTAAATTTGAAATGATAATATTTCATTCAATATGGTACAAGTTCATTTGATGTATGGGTGAAAGATTCCCACTGTGACATAAAACAATAATTCACTCACTCACTTACTCACTCACTCACTTGGATTAAATAAAAAACAATCAGGTGCATTTATGCCCAGGTTGTAAAGTATTGTACTAATTAAGTCCAAGTTCACGTCTGTTAAAGTTTAAAAATTCTTGAGACAAAGTTACGTGTAGGTTTGTTTTATGAGTGGGCTTCAGAGTATCCAGACAAGCATAAACTATTGATGGCTTTGTGCAAGTGGACCCAATCCTCAGCATCAAAACATATGTAGACTTATGATTGTTTCATGGAGATGGTCCAGGCATTAGAATATTGAGACGTCTATAGAACCATCCTGTCTAGCATTCTCTAGCTGATCACTGCGTGTCTTTCAAATGACCACATGAATTGCATCACAGGAATCAATTTGTGAAAGTTTCCATGTCCGGCTATCGATTTAAGTCGTCGGGTTTGTGTGAAGACCTACAGAGAATGAGAGAGAACGAGAGAGGGAGAGAGAGGGGAGAGATCTTCTCTGACATGTCTTTTTGTAATAGTGCACGGATATCGACCTTGGCTCATGCATATTCCTTCAATTAAAATCTATTGTTTGAACTCCTCCCTACCATCCACAGATATTGCTGAGCTACAGAGAAACATATTGAAGTAATAAATTGAAGGATATTGAAGTAATAAATTGCAAGAATTGGAATGATTAATTCAACTTTTACAATGTTCCTTCTACCTTTTTGTCGTCACGTATGGCTGAAAGATTCCAGATGTGACGTAAAACAATAATTCAATCTACCTTCTTCACAAAGATATTCATACTCTGCATACATTTATCACCCAAACAAGAATATGGATTTTCAGTTTTTTACGATTAAAGTTTAAATTTTTATTTTTTTTGATTGACGATGACATAGAACATGCTCATTTAACTCGGTATCTTGACGTTTTGTATCCTTCTTCATAGTGCAGCTTTATGCATGTCATTATGATAGCTCTAGTAGACTCGCCCAGTGTAGTGTCTGATCATAGTGCAGCTTTATGCATGTCATCATGATAGCTCTAATAGACTCGCCCAGTGCAGTGTCTGATCATAGTGCAGCTTTATGCATGTCATTATGATAGCTCTAGTAGACTCGCCCAGTGCAGTGTCTGATCATAGTGCTGACTCTGATGATGGTTCTGCTGAAGGAGATCCTACCAGATCCTCAGTGACCGGCCAGTGGTGTTAATTACCAGACAGATCCTGCCTTCACTTTCCAGCCGAGGACTTGTGAAGCTGGAGATGTTTTCAGATCAGTTGTGCCATTCAAAGACAATGTCATGAACACTTTCCTCGTGCACGTTGTCATAGCGTCAGGGTGTGTTTCCATAGTACCTACAGGAACCGCTGCCTGTTGTCATAACGCCACCAGGATCTCGGACAAACAAGGGGATTCCATATGGGCAATTTCAAAGAAAATATTGCAGGAACTGTTGTTTTGAGAAAATTATATTATTTGACTCTCTCTACAAGGAAATGAACCTAAAATAATACAGAATAGTTTGTGCACCAGATGACATTTGGAGGGTTTCATGATTAATCTTGAAGAACATCTCGGATTATTGATAGCCACCTGTTGGAAATTATTTTAAATTAGTATAATAACTGGAACAAAATTAATAGTATTGTAAGGAAATCAAATGTTTGGTATTTCTTTGGACACATTTGATCTAGTATGGAAAACAAAAACTGATCGTGTTCCCAAGTAATAGATTGTGTAACGGTAGATGGCACGTTGTAGAAATGCATATATTATTATTATTATTATTATTATTATTATTATTATTACTATTACTATTATAACAGAGTTGCCTGTAATCAAAACCATAAGGTAGAGGCGAAGTATGGAGGTATAGGTGCTGGGATTCGTGGAGGTGGAGGTGGGGCATCAGAGGTCTCCCGAGTCTGCTAGGAACTACACAGTGATTCAATAGAGCCTGTTTATCTGATCCTGCAGCGACGTTAAACTCCATATTCACTTACTGTTTATCTGAGCTTGTTACCACACCAAGCCAGGCAGCCAAACTAGCTGCTCGCTGTTTATCTGAGCTTGTTCTGGAACTGGCACAGAAAAGAGACTGAATGAGTTGGATCATGGCTGGCAGAGGGCATCGAGAAACGGTTACGAAAGAGTCGCAACATGAAATGGAAAGAAAACAGTGGAGGTTTATAAGAATGTGTTCCATGTACCAGTTGAGGTCATTGAAGTGGAAGTGTGAATGGATTTGTGAGAAATTACAAGAATTGCACTTTGAAAGATGTAAACTTGAGTTGTGTGTCAAGATGTAAACTTGTTGTGTGTCCAGGTTTAGGAATTATAGTTGCACCAATTGTTCAGCGGACACATTATGGAAAGATTTTCTCCGTTACTTAAGAATTCCATTTCATGAGTGGACGGTGGGGATTGAAAATAGCGAGGTAGAGGGTGATTGAAAGCGAGAGCTTTGATTGGCTGATTTCCTGAGTACCTGTCATTCACGTCATCACTCTGCACGTGAATGACATCCTTGTCATCGCTCATCATCTAAATAGCTATCTGATGAAGAGCGGTTCCCTGGCATCATCAAGTTTTCATTGGAATTCTTTGATGTGATGGGATGAGACTTCCGTAGAGGAATTCTGGAGAACCACTTATTGGTTGATAGTCCTGGTTAAAAAGTTAAATAAAAATTGTTTTTGTTTCATTGAGTAGGTTTGGGGTATGCATACGATTTTGAGAATGGATTTGGCACATCATTATTGTGCACATTAATATTATTACAATTTTATATTTTATCATTATTATTGAATTTTATTATCATCATCAGTAGTAGTGGTAGTGGTAGTGGTAGTGGTAGTGGTATATGGCTACTTCTCTCTATTACTAGATCTAGTAATGGATGGATGGATTGATAGATGGATGGATGTAGCTCAATGGATAAAAATGGATCAGTGGATAGATGGATTTTAAGATGGGTGGATGAATGGGCAGATGGAGTTCCCACTTTTAAATCCTTTATCCTACATTTTACGCAGTTTTTACCCCCGAGCTATACCGAATGCGTGAAAGTCTCTGAGAAGAACGCGATATCCGCTAATGGGGTCCGTAGCAGTGTACGATCATACGACAACCCTGGTGGCGGTCGTGCCACCGGACTAAGTACGTCGGGGGTATGTATGAGGTGAACCCTCTGCGCGACCACTCCGTGTTCAGACGTGTTTTAATCATGGCGAGAAAGGTCAGGGCTATCTAGACAGCAGCAGGTATTGATTGGACGATAATTTGTTACAATTACCTCCCTGATCAAGCAATCTTCGTATGATTACACATCATCGCTTCATTTTTGTCTGATTTCAGTAATAGAATGGCGGCGATCATCGTGGTAGACACCTTTGTGGGACGGGAGATATATGTCCTTACCGCTTGTTTAATATGTTCTCTGGTTTAATGTAAAAGTTAAGGATGGATTTACGATGCTTTAGGCTGGTATTGTCGTCGTTAATTAATTTAATTACAGAAAGCTTTTAATATTCTTTTTTTTTTCATTAATGAATTATTAAAAGCTTTCTGTAATTAAATTAATGAATTGTAGTTGATGTGGACAGATATACGTAAATCTTGGCTCCGGTTATGGAACAATAATGTCAATACAGGTTTCATCTCCCAAGTAGCTGATGTCATCTGTGATCAGACATTTCGTACACGGCAGACGGCAGTTTGGCCTGGAGCCAGATCTAGGTACAGAGAAATACATCATGTACAAAGTTTCATTAGTTGTTCATTGTGTTCAGTGAGGCATTCTCAACTCCATGGAGAACATATCGAGACATGAATTTACATTTTAGTTATTAAAATACTGTTGTAAACCATCATAACAATTTTAGAGAGACAAAGTTTTGTCTTGTTATAACAGACTTACTAATTTTAGTTATTGAAATTAATTGTTATATCTCTCAGTATTGTTTTCCTTCTGAAGAAAATTGAATTGGGTTTTATGTGATTTTCAAGTTTGTCAGCAATGTAGCAGCAGCATGTAAGCAATGACGATGTGTTATAGTAAAAACTCCTGAGGCTATACAGCTGAACCAAGGATGATAATTAGCCAGTTCGGAGTTTCAAATATGCGCAAAATACGCATGCATGTCTAAAGGGTGAATGCACATTAGAGTATGTATTAATATACATATCACAATCACAAAAATAGTTTACAGTAGGCTTATCAAACACGCAATGCAAAATATATAATATAATAATAATAATAATGCATATTTATTAGGCGCATTAAAAATATGCTTATTATTATTATTATTATTATATTTATAATGCACCTATTCCATGTCATAATCATGCTCATGGCGCTAAATAGATGATAAACAGAATTATTAGCGATACAATGCCTATGACAGTTGTTCACATGCTTTCATCTTTGACACGCGCATCCGTATTCTGTGTATTTAAAACTCCCAGGTTTATTGTACACAAATGTGCAAATATTCTTAACCTACTTGAGATAATGTACATTACCGAAGACTGAGACAAATAAACACCTTCTGATAACAGTATTGAGAAATACCAACAGCTAGAGGCTTGTAACAAGACACAAGATCATCATGAGTTTACAGGTCTCGTGTCGCAATGACGAGCATGTCTTCAGGCGACTGGCGCATTTTCAATATTTCAATTGCATTTCTTTGCACAAGTAAAATATTTGTGTTATTTTAAAACTTTTATTTTAAAACTTTTAAAGCTAAACTCCAATAATTATTGCTCGTATGAATAAACGCTCTTTGATGTGGATTTAATTATTTGTTCTGCTGTGGATGGCCGTGGATTGCTGTGAGTGGGTAGATATGGAAATGATGGATGAGCCTGTCAACACTGACTAATAGTATCACACCTCCATACACCGTGTATGCTGTTTTCTCAACGATGGTTTCCAAGAGATTGCTGGAAGGGATGGCTGGTTGGTTTCTGATGAAGTTGCAATTCATACTACTAAGCCTATTTAAAAAATAAACTTTGTTTTTTTTTGTTTTGTTTTTAATGCTTTTTTTCCCAAGCGTTTTAGATGCTTTCTAATATTCGATTTTGACAACTAACAGCTTCCTAAATCATATATTATGGGAGTGAAAACTCCAATAATTACAAAGAAGTCTTCAATTGTTTAGCGACGCTATATTTAGTGAGTTTGATGAATTGGTAATTGAAAGAAATAATCGACTGCAAAAATCCAAATAAGTCAAACTTGTGTTTAGAAATTGTAACAGTTAATTCATTCGGCATTCATACATAAAATATTCAATTATTTGTTTTCACGCATCCAATGATCTGTTTCTGAAAGACCAGCATCTCTTTCTGTCGTTGACTCGGTGCTAAATGTTGTGTGGTTTGCATGAATTCTCTGAGATGGGCAAACAGTTCTTTCAACGATGTAAAGAAACCTTATCAGACCTGTCTAAGACAAATATATTGTGGGTTATTATGCAGAAATTGGAGAAATTAGTTGAATTATGCCACGTCCAACAAGCAAATAATGTTTGCTTTCATTCATCCTCATTGGTAGTTATAGCACCAACGAGAATATTGCTGAATAAATCAATTTATCACCCAGAAACATCATAGGAATCAATTTACGGGATGAAGAATTGCAGAAGCAGAGTTAATATTTGTGCTTTCGCAGCAAACCAAGTAATCTCGAGCAGTTGTTAAACAAGATAAATACCACTCATATATTAGTTGTGTATCTGACGATTGTACCGATGAAAGAATATCGTTGAAGATCTGTAGATCTTATCCCTCTATTATACAATTGACTTAGGAGGAAATCCTAGTCATGATAGGAAGGATTATGTTATCGCAGCACTGTTAGCACTCTTTGGTTTGTCAGTACCAACCTGTTCTTGCAGGTTTACTGCAACACTATTCCCCACAGGTGTTGCAGACTTCATCTTCACTTTCATAGCATCCAGGTCCTGGTTGTATGAAATGCTATTGCTCCTTTAATGTGTCATTAAAAGTCAATGCAGGATTAATGGCTAATGACGTCATTTGATAATGACACTTTCATACAACCGGGCCCAGACTGTTTTGTGAAAGAATCTTGCAAGCAGCTTTAAACCCCAATACAAAACGAATATACCATAAAGGTTCTTGGCGAAATTTGGCGGCAACAAATTTGGCGATATACGTTCTAAGATAGAACCTTATCATTTATCTATATACTGAAAGCGAAATTCGCAACGATAAATTTCAATAGAATCTTTTGATGTCTCCGCTGATTGGCGACGCGATATTTCGCTCGTGTCCTGAGTGTGAGGACCTTAAGGTCTTGCCACAGTATTTCTGGAATGGTGATGGTTGTCGCATAAAACAACAATTCATTATTAGTTATTTGTACATAATGGTATTCATGGTAATTGGTAGTCATTCCATGGACATATAGCAATTGTAGGAAGATACATTGCTTCAGTACGCGAAGGTGGGAATCAGGCAAGGAGCTCCAGCTGGCTCATTATTGTTCTTCAAGAATCTTGGTTTTTCTATTTCTAGTGCAGACACGTCAAGTATATGTACCTACTCGAGGACTTGCGTACCTACTTGAGGACTTGCGTACCTACTTGAGGACTTGCGTACCTAGTGTAGATCTCGTGCTACCAGTTGTCACAACGTCATTCGTCATGACAACAGTTTTCATGTCATCAGTAAATTATTTCATGTCATCAGTAAATTACAAATCGTTACTGTGGAGCTTGTTTGTACACTTGTTTTTTTCACACAACCTGGAAATGAAATTTATCTTCGAACTTACAGTCTTTGCTTTTGGCATAGTGAACTATTGATGGATTTACACAACTACCCAGTATTGCAGTCAAGACTATCACTGTTGTCAAGCAGAAAAAGTGATCGAATAAGGATCGAAAATATATTTTATGAACAAGAATTTGTGTGCACATTTAGTTTTTTATATTTATCTTGTTAATAAAAAGATGTGACATTACCAATTCAGAAGCTGATTTTGAATGTTGTATGTTTCTGGTGTTTATAGTATTTTGGTTGGGTTAGTATTGATTACTGTTCTATGGCATCTCTGTATGCCAGCAGCAAGGGTAAGGTTAAGTAGGCAATACTCAGACAGCTGTGACAGTGGTAGATATTTTATGCCCAGCGATTACGAAATATTTTTTAGTACACTCATTAGTACACTCATGCTCATCTCAAGCTTTTCTTCACAAATCCCCATGTTAAATTTGAGCTTGAGCATGAAATCGTAATCAAATAGTTTTGTAATCTTGGGTCCAGATCTGTGATGTGTTTATGTGTGTGTCTGTGTATCTGTGTGTTTCTCTGTGCATTTCTGTGTCTGTGTGTGTGTGTCTGTGTGTGTGTCTGTCTGTGTGTGTGTGTGTGTGTGTGTGTATCTGTGTATGTGTGACTGTCATTTTGTGTCCATGTGTGTCCATGCATGTGTTTCGGGGTGTGTGCGTGTGTGTGTGTGTGTGTGTGTGTGTGTGCGTGTGTATCTGTGTAAGTGTGACTGTCATTTTGTGTCCATGTGTGTCCATGCATGTGTTTCGGGGTGTGTGCGTGTGTGTGTGTGTGTGTGTG
>JAUTBV010117599.1:0-13449 GCA_032361325.1 Lepetodrilus fucensis
TCAAGCGTAATTAGTCTCAGATTGAAATTCGTTTGTCCGATTATACAGGTCTATCAACTGTGATATTATGCCTTTAAAACATGGGTTGAGCTGCAGTATTTCTTGATTTTATTAACAGTCATATATTCATTATATATATTCATGCTCTAGAGGGGACTACAGAATATCAAATGACTGACAGTTACTTAACCATACATATTCATGACATGGGCGGGACTACAGTATATCTACAATGATTGACAGTTACTTACCCATACATATTCATGACCTGGGCGGGGCTACAGTAGCCACATTGACTGCCATTATACTGAGCCAGTCTGTCTTGTATAGGATGAAGGCCGTCTCTAGGATTACCTAAGCCTTCTATGGTTGTTACTCGCATTCCATCGCACGAATACAGAGGCAGCAAGCACTGGGAACAAATATGGCGCCCGATTTAATTTCTTAACATCCACAGAACTCGAAGCGTTTTAATTTATCAACTTCATCCATTATAATTGTGTTAATATGCATTTCGTACATTGCAAATGTACAATGTTGCGTATAACACCAAGATTCGTCAAATCTAAATGCATTTTTATGTCGGAGTTGAACACAATTTGTTTTAAATTTCGATGAAAAATCTACCTGAGTAGAATACAAACAAAGTGTTGAAAATAAAATAACTGGGAGAAAATCACATAGAGTGGCATGTTTTCAATTAATGTAGGGGTGCATAGAATTACCATTAATGCATTTACATTGATATTTGCAAAACAATATATATATATTCAATATATATCCCATTAATAAATTTTAATAAATTTGTTCTGTTTAAAAATATAAAATAATAATTTATCCCCAAATATACTTCACTTGTTATTAGTTTTCTCTTATAAAACAGAATAGTGAAAGTCTATGCATACGGTATAAAATAATAATGTACGTGGGTTTGTCTTTCTTCTCTTTATCTTCAAATAAAGTATATTAATTCACGACTATTAATACAATTAATGTACACTTTCACTATACCGAGTTAACCGTGTACGGTTGCTGTGTCTTGGAGACGGGGTCATACAAGGTTGTGGTGACAAGACACACCCCGCATCCTCCTTCCTTGCACATGTTCTTTGTGCCGTACGATATCCCCTGACGTCGCAGGTATTCCCCGAGAGACAGCGCAGCCGAGTACTCGTTCCCGACTATAGAGAAATACTCGAATACTTGAATGTTAAAATAAATATATTTTGGAGGAAACAATTGTTTTCTGGATGATAAATATAATATAGCTGGGTTGTCGATAGATCTATGACAATGACGAATTCGTAAAGTGTTGGTATTAAAGGCATAATATCACAGATATATGGAGATTATTAACCGAGTGTCTTTAGATATCGTATATATCCTGCACTTGGGGATAATCTTTGTATTAGACGAGCCCCAAGTGCAGGATGTATACGATATATAAAGACACAAGATTAATAATTTATTTATCATCTTTAAATACCTCTCTACAAGAAAAAAACGTCAGTGGGTGAAACGACGTATTTTTAAGTTACGCGTAGGAAGACATACAGATCAGTATAACTTGTAAACCGCTTCACTACTAATGAATGCACCAAAGGAAAGAACAACATATAAAACAACTAATTTTTCTTAGAAATAGTGACCATATTAAATCCTGTCGATTTGCACATAACCTCCGATCATCTTGTTTACTATTTCCATAGAGTAGCATTTATAAATAGTAATATGCCGTCACATGACAATTAGGTCATATGAACTAGTTCCCTAATTTGCATAGTTATTAGTCTGCAGATACACGAAATATCTGTATACTTGCTTGTTCTCATAAACTTACTTGAATTGCAGCATTATTACTGGTTATTTCACGGTAATTTGGTAAAATGCTAATAAATACTATGTTACACATAATATATGGCAAAATTAGGAATAATCGGGGAAAAAAAACAGTGTAAAAAAGTTCCATATTCAACTTTCCATTAAATGATAAATATATGTATGTATAATCGGGGGTAGACTGTAATGTGTAAAATCAGTCCCATTTATGCAGAGCTAAATACGAATTTAAATTTAATCCTCTCCATTCTTGCAAATTCTAGGCATACATATCCGTATTGCATACTATCGGCTAAACGGATAAACTATTCTGTCAACTCATATCAAATTCCCTTTTGTCTCACTCACTCACTCATTCATTACTGTATGCTGCTAAATATCACTCCAGCATTTAATCATATCAAGTGTTAGCCTCTTTAATAGCATTACCCCGAAAACGGCGAAACAAGAAACGATCCGGGGATTTTCTTCTTTCTATATAGTTTCCTGATAACTGTTATTTCTTTCTTTTTTCAATCTGCTTTGGTTTGAACGATTGTAGTTGAATGTCTTTAAGAATAATCGAAAGAACACTATAAAGCCACGGCTGACAATTTCTATCCTTTGATATTATTGACGGCAATTCCTTTTTCGGGTTCACCTCGAAAGTTGGCCGTGTTAGTATCTGGAGCACAACATGCAAGATAATAAATTCTGCTCTTTTATTTCTGAGATAGAATATTCCCAAATCTACACGCACGGTCGCAATCTGACAACTTTGAATAACAGTATTAGAAATATGCTTTGAAAGCAAATTTATTGTTTCAATGACCGTGGCAGACCATAAGTTGGAATCAATAAAAGAGTTTAATTTTCATGTAGTAAATTCGGGGCAAAAAACAACATATTATATGGGCGCCTTTTCTAAAATATGACCCAATAGAAGCGTTCGTAAAATGATTCCGCTTTGAGATTATTATTATCAGCAGCTTTACTGACATGAGACTGACGATCCTCGTGGTCTTGTATGCATTTCTTGTGTATAGCGTCATTTTTTCTTTTAATTGGAGTTTAGAGCCGCTTTCGAGATTCAGTTTTAGGGAAGCAGGAAAACATCAACATCCGTGGCGCTGAATGTGGCAGTAAATCTTCGAGCACAAGAAATGGGCCTTAAAGGCATAATATCACAGATATGTATGGCTGTTTTGGACTAGTTCTAGGCTACAACTGAAAAGTACATTCACTTGACATACATAAAATCATGTTTGTACTTCCAAAAACCTTTCCACCGCTATGTGATAGAAAAAAGTGCACTGCAACACCAATACTTTGAAACGAGTGTATTAACCAGCTGTCATCAGCCTGAATGTGGTGATATTACTTTTTGCTGTTATTCATGATATGCATGCAATGGGGCATAACTCAAAGTGCTACGACTACATTTTCTAAGAATTCCTTCATAGATCAGTTGATGCATCAAAGATAAGATAATTAGCGGAACGTTCCCTATATTCATATACAATATTAATATTTTGATAACTATCGAGTACTGGGGACAAATTTTGGGTGGATAAATCAAGCCTAATTAGTCTCAGATCGAAATAGTATGCCTTTAAGTCTCCGGACGAAATCTAGCGCGATATAAATACATAACATATACAACTAAATCATTTCTGTATTTGAAGGCGTACCCTTTGTTTAATATAAATCCTACTAGAAAATTAATCTGTATTTTCAAAACGATAGATACGAAAACCTTTATCACGTGTATTATTTTTCATATTTATTCTTTCAAAGTTTAGTTTCTTCATGATTCAAAGTTAGTAAATCTTAGCAACAACAAGACGTACATTTATCACCATCAGGTGGATAACAATGTTTTTCACCCGGTTATAACATCGCTTCAAAATTGTCCTGATTGGTCAGTCATGCTGTTGCCATCCAATCGACAGCCGTTCGCGTGCATGGGCTTGTCCATTTCACCCATCAATTGTCACCATTGCAGGTGCATGTGAAGACTTCTATTCAGTAACTAAGCAAGTGAGGTACACTATTTATACCTTACATTTGAGCATATTGCTTTTGTTACATTATTGGGTGATGAATAGAATCTTCACCTCGTGTCTCGGATTTTGGATAATTTTATCAACTCGTAGGATAACATTGGTATCAAAAGACACTCGGTGGAGATTCTCTATATACCCAATATAAGTCCACCGATCTTAATCCTTGAACACGCCGAACTTCTTGTCGGTCTATGTATGGTAGGGAACTAGTGCAAACAATTACTGTAATAAATCGAAATCAGTCTGTTATAACCGAACTATAATTTGATCTAATGGAGGCTTTTCTAGTCATTGGTCGCTGTCGTAATTGAAACCGTGACAGGCATTCTATTCGTACCTTGTCTATTACTTAGCTTCCGAATCGGACAGAAAAATCAAACAGGTATTTATAAGAGTCTAACAGTGAAATCCGAGTGAATGCAATATTGTGAACAGTTATTAAAACGTAAAACGAGTTGTCGAACTGTAAACGTATAGACATTCCCAATCTTAGATTGAACATTACAAATCTATAAATATTGTCAATTACAATACAATGAAGACAGACAGCATCTTAATTGGGTCTCATCTCACGCCTATAATAGGGTGTGATAATAATAACATAAAGATAATACAATGTCAAAAGGGATTACATTTATACGGACCATTCCGGTTCCTATAAATGTAATCCCTTTTGACATTGTATTATTTGTATAGGCAAGATCTTTCAAGCGCCCTTTGCTTATTGGCTGGCACAATGTTCTGCAATGTCTACAGAATATTTCATTAGATGAAATTATGGGTCGGTTCTAATAGAATTTCGATTTATTACAGTACAGTACTCTAGTCTATTGTAGACTACACTATATATTTAAAACCATTGAGCGGATCCCATGACATATTGGTCAATACAATATGTTTAAACTAAAACAACCGTTACTGTTGAATTCTCAGAAGAACACTTTTATTTGCAAATATGTATTTTCGCTTGTGATCATCAACAGTATTGCGTAGATTTTGAAGAAAATAAGTATTGTCTGTCCAGTATCCAGGAGCTATACTGCAGTATGTTATTTTATTTTCTTTATAGGAGGCATACTGCAGTATGTTGTTTTATTTTCTTTATTATTTTTTAGATTTTGGGTATAGATCTGCTTTCAATATTCTTTCACTTATATCCCAGTTTGTCAGATTAGAGCAGGAGTACAGAGGAATCCCGCAACATACGTAGCACTGAATGTTGCAGTAAACCTGGCTGGTACTAACAAGATTGATAACTGCATTGCCATGGTACAGAGAGCGCATCCTGTCATGATAGGTAACTAGTGTATTGCGAACATTGCTGGGATGGAATTTGAACCAGGCGTGTTTAGCTTCGAAGTCCAAACGTTAATGGTGCTATTATATATCAATACATATCTGCTTAGACTTATTAGTGACAACAATAGCCCTTTTATGTGTTCGATGTCACGTTGAAGTGAGGTTTTCAAGCAAAGTCTCATGCACATAATAGAGAAGTATTATGAAGGGTGAGACCTATTGTCTACAGACTACAAATACGTGGAAAGTTTATTTTTCTAGATCCAGTTATATTATCATTAACACAGTTTTCCTTTACTGCAAATTAACTTGGTAGGTCCCAATAGTGTTTACTACGTTACTTTTTCATATCACACTCGCGTGTATTTGTCATACAGACATACCTAGTTATGTATTGTAGATAATCTAAAAATCTGATATGATGTTGAATTTATTATTCGCCGTGGAATCGGGGTAATTGACATTCGATGTAAATATAAGCCAGTAAAAGAAAGAACATGAGATTGAATTAATCTTATTACTTTTCTAGTCAGTATTCACTGGTTACCGGCTTAGCCATTCCCTTGGGTAAACTAACTGCTTTTATCACATGATAGCACAGCCAATATAGACCAATAATGCGTTGTCTTAAGGGTTGATGGCGAAGCTAAGAGTAGATGAACAGAGATTCATTCCTTGTCTGGATATTATGGGAGGCTAACCAGCCTTACTGAGCTGTGGGTTCACACGGACATGTGAACGGATAGCAGTAATAAATAATACATCTACTAAATGCCGAACCAGTTGACGGCTAAGTCATCAACCGCCGTTAGAATTGACCTCTCTCTCTCTCTCTCTCTCTCTGTATGTCTGTCTGTCTGTGACTCTCTCTCTCTCTCACTCTCTGTCTGGCTCTCTCTTTCCCTCCCTCTATACATTCTCTCTCTAAATCTCTCCTTTCTGTCTATTTGTCTCTCTCTGCCTATATCTGTGTGTCTCTCTGTCTGTCTCTCTTTCCCTCCCTCTCTCTCTTCTCTCTCTAAATCTCTCTCCTCTCTTTCTCTCTCTATCTGACTCTCTTTCTCTCCCTCCCTCTATCTATTTCTCTCTGCCCCTCTCTATGTCTCTCTCTCTCTATCTCTCTCTCACACACACACACACACACACACACACACACACACACACACACACACGTGTCTAGGTATATCGTGTATCGTGTATTTGATACAAACAACGTACTTACCAATTTGTCAAATTATATCTTCCTGACATTTATGGTATATCACGAACACTATTGGTGTAAAGTTCAAATCAAGTGCGTAGTATCACCGACAGTTTCTTATTAATCGCAATACAAGATGTGTTCTTAATTGACTGTACGACTGCAATAAAGTACGACTGCAATAAAGTATGATTAAATCTCTAGCATCCAGTTATCTCCCATGCCTATAGACAATTATTGCACCATAATCCATTAAGTCAGACTGTTATTCAGGCTCCTTGGAAACAAGGTTCTGATCATCAAGTCACAATTTAATTACGATTTTTATCTTTAATTGTCTGTCACCCGCCGAGCAAACGTTAACGTAAAATACGATACCATTGATAGCACACCAGGGTCAGATGATATCAGCACTACGACGACAGTGGGATACGGGTGATGATAACACTTACCTGGCACTCTAGTTAAAAAGGATCGGCCGGTAAAAACAAATCTATATAAACATGCATGTCTGGAGTACCAGATTCACCTGATAATGAATATGTTTTCAATAGTCGCTTCCGTGTACAGTCGACCCCCGTATATCCAAGACAAAATAAATAGAGGTTATTTTCATTATACTGGTATTCGTTGACGGCCCTTGAAATTAGTTCAGCATCGAAAGTCATCATATCCTTATTCAACCCATATGATAATGCAAACTATAAGATAGTTTAATATTGTCAGGGAGTTGAATATGATGCGACCAGAAGAAACACATATTATAATGAATCACTATCGAATATTTTAAAGTAAGGGTGTACCTTTCCAGCGTCTACATCAAGCGAGTCTATGTTCTGAGTCGAAATGAAAGGACATCATCAAACTACTTCCGATATGAATATTAACCATTAGCATTGGTCATGTATTGGTCTCCACTTGATACGTACCGCATTTGCCTCATAAACTGGGCATCACGGTTGGAAGTTTCCCATAGAGAAAATGGAACAGAACGAAAGTAGATGGGGTAACCTTGCTAAAGGGCTCATACGCACATGTATCTACATATTAAATACCACAAGTTAAACATAATCATAAAAACATTTATTTTATTTTCAGCTTTCAATCATGTCAAGGTAATAGTTGGTGGTGCATCACCATGGGTGCGTTCAATCAGTACAGGGCTTAGCTAAACTGGTGCCATGTCCCATGTACGGTTCATAAGACTCTTGAGACAATGGCTAGTTTAGTAAGCAGCTTGTAACCCGCTGACAAGCTCTTGTGACTTTGAAAGCATCCCAGGCGTATTGAGTCTTTCACATTATGTAATTCTAATATCTGATGTTAGCCAGAACGTATCATTCTTCAGAAGTTCTTGTTGTTTTACCACACATATATTTACTTCATCCTTTTAGATATACATTGTACATGCTTTGACATATAAACAATTTAATTAAATATAATGTTTCAGAAAATGATTGTGTGAATGATTGTCTCAAATGATTGTTTTACTGCACGTGCTCTGCTGAATGTTCATGTAAAGTTAAAGCACAGTCACAGCCTCCAGTCCATTTGGGAAGCAGATTCAATGGTTTAGAAATAATGTTACACGTACGTGCACGACATGGGCGATAGTAATAGTAGTCGTGTAAGCATTGAAGATCATGCGTGTACTTATTCCCCACACTTTGGGATCTTCTTCCAAACTGGTTTTCTGCTTATGCTAATTAATTGAAGAGGTCTTTTTCACTAAGAAATTCTTAGCAAAACAATTTGGAGAATAGTGGTCCAAGTCATGAGATTACGAAACTATTTTGAGTACGATTTCATGCTCAATTATTATTTTTTTCTCACAAATCCTCATATAAAATTGGAGCTTGAGCATGAAATCAGTGTATAAAACTCCAGCAATTTCACTGCCAGACATGAGGACTGGTAAGTCTGAGAAGTTACCCGTCCTCATACATGTTGGCCAGTGATAGATGATATACATCTTGAAAAACAAACAAAAAGTAACATGAAATGTGGGCGTGCAAGGATAAAACGTTACCAGTCCTCGCTGAAAATACCCCGGTCGCGGGCGTGCGGACGGGCTCTATTTCGAACACTGATAATAGTCCGACAAGGTGTGTACTCTAGACAGATCAGGGCCCCACTTACAGCACTGACTTCATCCTCAGTGTGGACGTCGTCGTGTCTGTTTAGTCGTCCAGCAGGACGCGTTGTCTCCTTCTTCAGCTGTAGAAAACAATGTGCAGTATTAAAAAACAAGGGAATGCTATTCTATATCACTGTCAATACAAGTGTCAATCCAGATGAAGATGTATACTAAATGTCGGGGCACCAAGAACAATAGTTGTACTAGGAAAAACATCACGTAAACCACTATAGTTTGGCATGAAATGCATTGACACCCCTATTTCGTAGATTATTTCGGTAAATACTTCATGAAAAAAACAAAAATGTTCTTGTTTCATTTGACCTAACCAAAATTTACAAATTAAAAATATTGCACCAGTAATAAAAAATCTGTTTATATAACGATCACCAAATATTTTGAGCAAGTTATTTTATGCAGAGGGATGACGTTCGAAAGAAGGCACAGGCAAATAGGCTGAATTTGCATGTGCGGCTATGTGAAGAAGAGCATCAGCACGTGCAAATCAAGCCTTTTTACCGGTTCCTTCTTTCGAACGTCGTCCCTCTGCATAAAATAATACGTAATCAAAATATTTGGTGATCATTATATAAACAGATTTTTTTATTACTGGTGCAATATTTAAAAAAATCGAATTTTGGTTAGGTCAAATGAAATAAGAAAATAGAGTTTTTTTTGTTTTTCATTCCATGAAGTATTTACCAAGATAATCTACAAAATAGGGGTGTCAATGCATTTCATGCCAAACTATAGCTTCTCTTCTGAACAAAAACAAGGCATTTCCAACAAACGTACAAGCACAGACAAGCACAAGCACAAGCACAAGCACAGACAAACACAAGCACAGACATACTGTTGACACTGCAAGCACTGATGCACATCGAAGCTCTATAGTAGAAATTCTTAACATTTGTTATTTGTATTTTGTATCACTATTCAGGTTAGTATTGTAAGTTTTAAAGTTAGTTTCTATCGCTGTGAAAGCTTCCTGAAAAGTAACCAGCTCTAAATGTTTTGAATTTTTCAACTAACATAATTATTATGGAAATTCAAAACTCAATTTTAATATGGACTTAAAAAATAATTAATTCACCAGAAACAATTCACCAGAAACAATTCACCAGAAACAATCAAGGGGAACCCAAAGAATGTTCAATGGGGATCGCAACCGAAAAATCTGCTAGATTTCGCATGTGTACTAGTGCAAATGTACATTGTGTACTACTAGTTCAGACTTTATACAATTCAATATGGCGCCACAGTACGAAAAAATGGAATGTTGAGCAGTTAAAAAAAAGTGGACCTTGTCCGTAGATCAAGCTATAACACATGGAAGAAATAATGTAAATAAAAATAATTTCATTACATGATACCAAAAACATTCCCTTTATTTCTTTTCAGCCTGGGTAGGGTCGGTATGCACGGGCACCACCTTCCTCATGTGCATGTTTGCCAGCATCGTCAGCGACAAGCTGGGCATCAGGAAGACGGCCATGTTCGGAGGTCTCCTGGGTTTCATAGGCCTCCTCTCCAGTGCCTTCGTGGACCAGCTGCAGCTGTTGTACCTCACGTACGGCGTCCTCCTAGGAATCGGGTCGTCCTGCGCCTACGGTCCGTCGCTGGTCATCCTCGGACACTACTTCCGCAGACACATGGGTCTGGTCAACGGACTGGTCACTTTCGGCAGCTCTCTGTTCACCCTCGCGCTGTCGCTGGCGCTGCCAAAATTGTTGGTGTCCATCGGGTTGAAGTACACGTTCATGTTTCTGGCGGGGTTGAATATCTTGTTGATTCTGTGCGCATTGACTTGGAAGCCGCTGATACGCAAGGAGTCGCCGCTGTCGGCTCTGGCACTGTCCAAGGAGAGTATTGTGGAACATGTGAATGATTGTTGTTCGTTTACCAAGAAATTTCTCAACGTCAGCATATGGAAAAACAAGGGATACGTCATATGGGCTTTGTCGAATGGTATCTCTCTGTTTGGATACTTCGTACCATTTGTGCACTTGGTGAGTCTGCTGATGTCATGTCATACCATAAAATATATAAAAAATAAATAATAATATAAAATAATAAATGTTTGTATTGAGCATGAAATCGTACTCAAAAGGTTTTCTAATCTCGGGACCTGATCATAAATCTCTATTAAAAAAAATTGAAATTGTGCTAGAAATATTTCGTAATTTTGTGCGGTTTAGGAAGTACCAATTCTTAGGTCTATACTGGTTACGGGCCTATTATCGCCCAGGACCTATTATCGCCTACTCCACCGCTGTAGCGTTTCTGCGTATGTGATTGATTTGGATTATGGCATATATTAAATAAAGAACACCTACTAATTACCAATAGATGATAATTGGAGCAATAATTGTATTTTATTTTAAATTAACACCAATTAGCTTCAAAATTTGCAAAATGACATATCGGGGGGTTGATCACGTGACTAAACAATAAGTCGCTTGTTTATATTTGTTCGTCAGCCATAATGTCCTTTCATGTAGTTATGGCGTAGCACAATTTCCATCAATCTCTGCAGCATTTTATGTTTTTTTACACGATGTACAAAAACATGCGCTCAATTAGTTTGTCATTGAGATCGCTTCAAAATGTCAAAAATACATCATTAGGCAAAATGAACTGTGTGTTTTTATAATACGTGATTAAACGTTTTACATCCATGCATGCATTTGGTATGGTTTACAAATTTAGAATTAAATGATTTCATCAGAAGATTACGCACCCCATCCTGTTTTATGGGGGCAATAATATGTCCTGCCAGTGGCATAAAAAGGCCTATTTTAACCCTGTGTTCTGCCGTCGCTTACGCTATAACCGAAGTGGCGCAGATAACTTTGAATATAGCATAATATTACAGTACCAGCGGTTAATATTAACTGAAATGAGCACTAGCCACACAGAACTAGTGGGATAAAAAAAATCTACTAGTCCTTACCAACTTTCACTAGTCCTGTCAGTAAATAATAATAAAATAACACAGAACTAACATATAAAGTATCAATGTGTTTAATAAGGGACTCATGAATAGAGATAAATAGATTTAGATCTAGTCTAGATCTTGTTTTTATAAATTATAAAAACAAGGTAGGTGCTTTGAAAATGTATCTAGCCATGGCCATGCAAGACTACCAGATCTAGGAATCAACTAGTCCGAGCCAGAAACCACTAGCCATTGGCTATAGGACTAGCATTAGTAGTGTGCCATAGTAGGGTATAATGAAGTTGATGTACATATTAAGAAAAATATCCAGGAAAACGTTAATATTTTAGGCGATAATAGGCCCGTAACCAGTATAGATATAGATAACTACCAACTATCTTATCCCGTTGGCAACACAGCGAGTCAGCATACAAATAGCTCTCATCTTCCTTGATCTTTGCTAATTAATTTACTCAGATGAATGCGTCCGTGCAATTAGCTTGATAGACACCCGTCGGCCGATTCGTCGTGGTCGTATAAGTCATGTCACTGTTTCCGGTATTGGGACGTTTATGAGTTCATCGAAACGTGCTTCCGCATATCAATAGACTGGGGAACCGGAAATGAAGACATACGTAACATCATACTACATACGAGAGTGCTTAGCTCAATGGCTATTTGCCAGTCGTTACAGTGGCAATGACAAGTGGTATTCTATAATGTACATGGAAATATCGTAACTTTGTCATCAGGAATGACGCAGTCCAACACCACGTTTACAGTCGCCTAAAGAGACGTTTGATGAGAGCAGAACTGATACTGATATATGATTGGGCAGAAATTGTGGATTATAATCCACAATTTCTGCCCAATCAGAATACAACGCTGTTAGCGTTCACGCCATGTTTTGAGATTCCTGATCACGATCATATGCCCTAATACTAATAACGGGAAACATCGATTGGTAATTTTCTTACAAATTGACAGAAAAAGTAAAGAAAAATACAAATACATAATTATGAGTATTTTATTGGACGACTTCCGAATTTGCGTATATTTAACAGGCAAAGCATTTTGTTTGTTAGCTTAGCTACTTTATTAACTACTACGACTACTATTGTTTATCGTGAGGCTCATAAAATGTGAATGTGAAGCGTTCGTAATATATCCGAACAGAAAGTAAATTGGAAAACAACCGATCGATTATGTCTCTCGGCTGAAGCCAAGTGGAAGTGGTCCCGCGGTGTTTACTAGCACACAATTTTGCTGCCATCTTCAATTCTTTTCACACGTTTTTTATAGTTATAACTTTGTACATCCCCAATAATCCCCAAATCCCCCTCAACCAAAACAAATTAAAAAAATATTTTTTTGTAAATCAATTAAAAAAACACAAAAAAACAAACAAAAATAAAACACACAACAAAACAACAAACTTTTAGACTCCAAAACAGGATTTAACTCTACTTCTGACGGACTACATGTTAGAAAGTTAGTTCATATTAATCAAAGATGGACCATATAGAACCAATAGTTTAAAAGATGCTATTTTCTCTATTGAAGAAAGCCAACCTAACCAAAACTAATAATTATTAGACGGAACCAGAAAGGTCATGCCATGCCAAAGCAATGTGTTTCTTGATCACGTGCATATGTTTTATTATACACATGTAACCTGATAGAAACTAATGTTTTGTTGTTATTCTCTTCCTACTAGGATATGGTACCATCCATGGAATAGTGGGTCATGACCAAACCACAGCCGCCCATCATGGAAGAATAACTGTACATGGTAAGAATACATTATTTGTTTGTACATGTACTCTTCAAGAGATAGAAACTATTGATCATGGCAATGAAGGATAGTTCTTGAATCATTGACGTCGTTTTACTATGTAAAGTAATTGAAAGTGGGAGAGAGAGCGAGAGAGAGAGAGAGAGAGAGAGAGAGAGAGAGAGAGAGAGAGAGAGAGAGAGAGAGAGAGAGAGA
>JAUTBV010117610.1:0-29518 GCA_032361325.1 Lepetodrilus fucensis
TGTGTGTGTGTGTGTGTGTGTGTGTGTGTGTGTGTGTGTGTGTGTGTGTGTGTGTGTGTGTGTGTGTTTGTGTGTATCTATATATAGGCTGTGTAAGAAATGAGTAATAGCAAAGTTTCACAACTTTAGATATCCATAAGCATAACATTCCTATATCCGGTTTTTGCTATTCTTAAATACCATCCGTTTAACATCTAGACTTATCTTCCCTATTGAATCAAATGTTTCTTCTAACAAATGATTTCATAATTCATCTCCATTTTCTGGTACAAATATCTTAGTTCTAAACTATCTCCATGAACGTGTGATTCTCCCGAGGATTAAAACTCCCATCAAACGGAATTATTTGACATGAATGAAAGGACAGTTTAATTATTAGTCATGCATGTTTATGTTAGAGTATTCCCAGTGGCTGTGATTGGGTGACTGTGAACTCTGCGACCTACTGGGTGGTCGCGGGGGTAGGTCGCATCTCTGAGGATATTATATGCCTCTGTGTCTGTATAGTGGGTACATACACCTGTTTTATTCTCCCCAGATGCGCTGCTTACCTTTCTTCCAGGTTTACCCACAACAAATATTCAATACGTTGCGATCTGCATGGATAGTCTGACCTATATTGAACCCAGAATTAACAAAGACAGGGAGTAGAGGGACCGCCAGTCAAAAGTATTTCTATTTGAACGAGAAAATCCGCCTTCATCAAAATTATTTATGGTTAGTTGGTCTTGAAATATAGACGATTATCTTGCATTATCTGTTGCTATAATAGCGACGTTCATGGATTCACTGAACCTTGACATTATGCATCATCCAGGTAGTTTAAGCATATTGTATTAATATATTGGATATATGTATGCCAATTTACGTGGACTATTCAGCAATCTAGGAGTGCCTCACCAATAAACATCGGTCCATCTAACTCGTATCGCGCAACCGGAAGGCGAACCTCCGCCAATAAGTCGGACAATCTCAAGTAATTACAATGTCCAGGGTTGGGTTATCAAACGTCCTGATTCCTGTACATCTGCCAGACTGGCCACAACAGGAGATACCTGTCTGACCGCTGTGTTGACCGCCAGGTGGACCGTGTTGACCACTGTCTCCCATCTGTTGACACATAGATACGTGCAAAGATTGAACTAGACATATGAAGTCCTATCACTGTAATAACATGCAACTCTAGTCATAAAGGATGGTATTAATAGAAAAGTCTGAGGGTATGTTTACCTTCATTCCTACACAGCAACACCTAATGGCATGTGCATGTAATGTAGACAGGTTTCCAATAGGTCGATGGTAACTTATACGATGAGTAATTTACATTCATATCAGGTTTCGACAATGTTGCAGGGAGAATTACTATAGTATATTGCTTAGATTTATCATTAGTATTTATAGGTGAAATATACTTCAATGTAGCTCGATAGTACGGCTATATGATGCATTGAATACTTTCGATATTCTTACCAAATCGCTAAAGAAGTCAACTTTAATAAACCATTATTCAAACCCTGTGCACCTAGTAGGTATTTGCATACGTATCGTCACAGCGACGTTAAACTCCATATTCACTCTATGCATACGTCGAATCTTTACATTACCAGATTTGTAGTTGTTGAAACCGTGTCTTATCAGTATCACCACTAGTTATCCTTTCCAGTTATATTTATTTGTATTCGTATTGTGTTTATTTCATTGCACTTCGTTATACTAACTCAAATGTTGATTTCAATATGAAATTTATATGTCACACTTTAATGTTGTAAGTTCTATCATTATTTACAACTAAAGCGACCTTACGTCTCGTTTCTGCAGTATGTTAATACACTCTGAGATATCATCAGCGTTGTCATTTAAATGTTCTATTGTCAACAAACGACCTACACAGCCAGTTTCGCTCGTTGTCATGCGGCGAATACCATGGTTACCTGTCATCGTTCTGTAGGTTATAACATAATGTAGTCAGTTTTACCTGTATTCGTTTCAACTACAGAGATAATTTATAATCGTACTGTGTTCGCACTGTTGATATTTCAGCTGGAGGTATTCCTGGTATTGCCCGTGTTGTGTTGCTGTTAAGTATCGGCGCCGATGTGGGGGTCTTTCCCGGCAATGTTAATACCTCGCTTGAAAAGAGATTGACATGGTGGCTTTGAGAGTCAGGCTGTATTGTTGATACACTGAGAGAACTCCACAGGTACTGGTCCAACCAGAACAGAATAGAAGTCAGTTCCGTCACAGTCAAGTACGCGGAGCAACCATTAATCAAACCATCATGTGTAGGCCTACGTAAATATATGAATACCAATAATACGTATATATGTAGATACTGAGAGCTCGTTTTAATCTCTACTATACTGTAAAGTATTCCCCAATTTCAGAGATTTAACGATATCATGGTTGCACGGCTATAACCATCCTCGAAAACACAGGCCATTATGACTAAACTAATGAGGTTAGTGTAGTCATAACGGCTTGCATGTTCGAGGATTGGGATATATAACAGAAATACAGAACTAAGTCCAGGGATATGCATGTAAGTATGGTGTAAGCTGCAGCAGTGTCATCATGCATATATTAAACATTTACGTAATCCGTACAGCATGTTAGACACCGAACTTGTTCGTACTAAAACCGTCTGGGTTTCTGTAAGCACGGGTCTCTGCACTTGCGTATCTACAGATTATGCTTGTAGAGGTTGATTGGTGAGGAAATATGTTGTGTAACGCACGTTTCTAATATAATTGAAAGCACAGCTGGGAGTCTTAAGAACGCTGTTTGTGATAAGATACAAACCACCGGCATTGCTGTCTTTAGATGAGACTTCAGTGTTTTAACACCAGGCCAACATCCATTATCTACGTTCAAGTCATGACGTTTATTCGTGTGAAATCCCTTTTTAATGAACAGTGACCTCCATATTGTAAGGAATGTTTTTTGAAGGTTGAAAGAGATATAGATCTATAGTCACGTGTACTGCTGAACCATGCGGTCATCATGTGACCAGTGTCCGTCGGTATACATGGACATAACTATGTGGTCAAATATTCACTGTACGAAAGTCACACACAATCAGGTGGACGGACATACACACACATACACAGAACGAGAGATCGAGAGACAGAGATGCTATACAACTATGTGGCACTTCTCTCTCTCTCTCTCTCTCTTTCTCTCTCTATCTATCTCTCTCTCTCTATCTATCTATCAATCTCTATCTCTCTATCTCTCTATATACCTATCTCTATCTCTCTATCTATCTATCTATCTCTATCTCTCTCATACACATTGAAACTGCAACTTTGTAGAAAGTGCCGACTGAGATTCATTTAATTTAACATGTTCACGTCTAAATGGTATTTTAGACGTGACGAGTGAAGAAAGAAGCTTCTACATTGCAGTGCAAACCTTCCTTTGGCCAAATGATGACATATGAAGCAAATGCTACTAACATGTGAATTCGACATGATTGCAACTAATGTTGGTCTACACTGATAAATTATTATCACCTGTATTTGACCTTGACCTACGTGAGCTTTGACATAGTTCTGACATGGACACCGTTGGCTTTGGACAAGACGGATCATCACGATGTCAGAAGCTTCATTATTCCATAGGAAACCAGATTATCAAGTACCAGAAAGAAAGTTAATTAGTTTAAGATACCTAGTTTAGTTTACCGGTAGTTACGTGCTGAAGATAATATTAGTTTAAGAATACTATCCTTTACTTTAAAGAGATTGGCATATTCGAAAGTACACTCCATTAAACTATTTATGGAATACTTTCAATAAGTTATTTATGCATGTGTGGTATAACATTTCCACCCACAGTGAATACAAACAGGTGTATGCAATTTGAAGTAGCAATTTGATGGTATCACTAGATATAAACATGGCCACTAGGCACTTATTTTCAAGTATCTTAAGTTACTTGTGTACATGTTTAAGAGTGTTCACTCGATAAATATAGTTCTAGTGGTAGGCCTAATACAGTACGGCATGCATATAAAAACGAACGATGACAAGCATTGTACTATAGGACTGTTTAGTTGTATACGTTATATGCATGTACTGAAAAGTACGGATTTGCACAAAATACAAGTCAATTTAATTGTCTTGTATTTTGTGCAATTGAATTAACTGTTAAACTGACTGGAATAATTTCAGGTTATTTATTAATACGCTGCCATGCCTGGATCTATGATACTGTTAATATCAGGTGGTAATATCCGACACGTCACGCACCATTGGATCAATGGAGTACTATTTTCATTGCAAATTAATTTAGGATGGTCCTTTATTAATTTCTAGGTCCCTATTTCTAATACTGTAATTGATGTCGTTTTACCAAGTGTGTCTGGAAGTGTATTGCGGATGGCGTCCTATTCGTTTATATTTTTATCAGATATTAATTGCATTTCTATGTTGTAAATCTAATGTCAAAAGTAATGTACTGCATCATATCTTATGTCTCAATTTGGTATAACATGTTTGTCCCCCGTCTGACAGAAAACGCCCTATAAATAATTCAAGACTTAACAGACCACGTCTGCTATAATATTAAAATATATACTATCTGTATTTCTTATACGAATGCTATAATGTGCGAGCATATCCTGTGTATAGTATATATGGACCGATTACTAAAACTTGATATTTTAAATTTTACATTAAAAAACCTGACGAGTCGTATAAGGAACAAAACAAATTCTTGGTACAGTTGTATTATCTTGTATAATTGCGTGCTCGTGGGGAAAAAAAAGATTACTCATAGACAACGATATATTTCAGGATCTTATTCTTTGTATAGAATGCTAACATCAGTATAGTGTTGACAAGAAAAAATACTATTTTCCTATCATACGTGAAATTATTGTAACGGCAGTGCTAACATAGTGACCTCACTTCGGACAGTAGTAGACTATCTTGACCTGGAAACCCCTAGCCTGGGACCTGACCTTATCTACAAGACCAAACATAAGCAAGCATTTGTTTGACCATTGCCTATTATATGGACGTTCTCGTTATCATTTCCCTTCAATGTACACCATTAACCTGATATATGGGACCATTAGGAGCCCTACAATGTTATATACATCCACAAGACCTATGACGTTATTTAGTTATCTATGGAGCACGGCATTTAATTGTGTGATACATCAGTAAAGCATAAGCCCTAAACTGACAGTGGAACCTGTGAAAACATATTACATCTCGTAGGATCTCAGTACCTTCATTCAACATTAGATCACGGCAGAGTCTGGTGACAATGTGCGTTTATGATTGAATATTTCAATTAAATAGACGTGTCTTCGTATAAAATGGTTGTATGTACTGCTCAATAAAGATGAGACATGTAAATAAAACCCTGATGCACTGAATTAATATCAACATGTAATTATTTTTAATCAGCAATCAGCCACAATGACATGGCGGACTCCATTCTCTGTAGAAGTCTGTACTCCCTCCTTTGTTTAGCCGGACTGCGTGACGGTCGACTCTCAGCGGACCTGACTGAAGTAAATAATGGATCTGCTTCGGAAATTCATTATCAGATGTCAAAACTCCATGGGCAGTTCTCTGTGTGTAGTTAAGAACAGGGAAAACACAGCTGAGTGGTGTATGATTTGCCATCTCACCGGCATATTACCCAGACCATGCATGCAATAGCACTATGTATATGTACACATACACATGATGTATATTATTTGCTATCGTGCATAACTGCAGAGTCGATCAGCTTATTGTATTGACATAGTAATCAGTATGAGGATGTATGAATGGACCATTTACGATTGGCATTTCCTGATTTTTTTTCAATTGCATAATGTGATTCATTTGTGTGTAAAATACGCATAACAGTTGACAATTATCATGTGTATATACATATCTTATTGTGCTTTGTTAAGTGATCACAATAATGTCCTATACTCTGGAGAAAATAACGAGTGTTCATTCAATCATTCATAACGGAATATGCTTTCATTTCGACGAGATTATACAATTTAGCAGAAAGAATACCTTTTAAGAATATAAGAAAGAACACGGGTAGAGAGGAGTAACGCCCTAGACAAGTATTGATCGTACTGTGAGTAATACCCAGTACTGATTAGTCGCTGCGTCGGGTTAGTAAACCTGTGTCACGAGATAGATACACACCATATGATATGTCAGCTGGCTGGTAGTAACCCCGCCCAATACATGTGATTCATCAACGTTTTCCACAATCACTAGATAACGTAAATATTGTAATTGGCTAGTGTATAGATATAACATCACTTAGGACACGCTGTTCTGCTGAGTCTGCCCTTTAATATTGTCATCTTATATCCGACTAAAATCTTGGTTGTCGTCAGCAATAGTATTCATGGTGGGTGGTACAAATTCACAACATTCAGTAGTTAGAGAAACTTCCAATCTTATTCCATTATTGATCTGAAATGCATTAGTAGAAATGGCGTGAAACACACAATGGAAGACCATATGGTAATTTATCATGAAAGTGAAACAAATTGTAATTAGCATACATTTATCTGATTGCATATTCCTCTCAACTGATTACGTTTCTAGAAGATATGCACTCCAACCCTAGGTTCTCTCTCCAGACTCAAACACACTCGTGTGTATATTCTCATAATTATGAAACATGACATGTACATGTTCTAGTTTTAAATACTGGTACCGAAAATATGCCGTACTCGTTCAATACTTCTACTATACGTTCCTACAAACACTATACGTTCCTACAACCACTATTGGTTCCTACAACCACTATACGTTCATACAACCACTATACGTTCCTACAACCACTATTGGTTCCTACAACCACTATACGTTCCTACAACCACTATTGGTTCCCACAATCGCCACACACAAACATAACGTTCAGTGCCGCGTGTTACGTGCTGGTTATTACGCTGCCAATTAAAGTATTGTATTTTAGTCATCGGGTTTCGCTTACTTAAAGAGTGGATGAGGGGAAAACTACAGGAACAATCGCAATGGCTCTAATGTAAAATCAATGTATTGACCAGAAATAACAATATATGGGGCCAATTACCGACCATGTTATCTGGAGGCAGAGCGTATTTTAAACATTGATTGCTACGGTGTTTGGCGGAGTCTCGTGGTTTCATAATTAGCCGCCGCTGTTCAAATCTGTGAACGCACTTTGAGTAAGTGCACACAGAAACTCACATTGCAGTGTTGATGGTTTGGATGGTCTTTAAATGTAATTTTTTTTAAATGTGTTTAAGTCGAGTAAACATGTCTGCTCAACTAACGATTGCCAGGAGTCAAGTATAGTTATACACCGAAGCCAATGACATCATAGAAAATGAACGTGTGTTTTGTATCTGGAATATTTGTATTCTAGTAGGTAACTTTAATAGGACATACTGGTGAAATCTATACAGATCTGTATATAACAACCATAGGATGTCATCCTCTAGGTTTATCCCTGGAAGGTGTGTCGTGGGTACAAGCGATAATATCTGGACCCCTACAGGGCGAGGTGTTAAAACACCTTCAGACATCAGTAGACAGTCTATATCAATAAACAAATATATGAATTCTATTTCGGGTAGAAGTTCGTCGCAAATGGCTGAAAGATTCCCGCAGCGACGTTAAACTCCATACTCACTCACTCGGGTAGAAGTGACTGAATGAATGTAAAATATATTTTATATTGGTATTTATAATATTTAACAATGAACATATCTGTGTCAAGGTTTCTCGTAAGATATTCTAGTACATGCAACATCCCGGATACAACTATTTAATGCAATTAAATGGCTATGTGTACCAATTATACGGATATTACACAAACACGACACATAATTAACTGTATTATGGTAACGTAATTAAATTACTACATGTATTTATCAAATACGTGCCATAATGGTGTCTTTGTTTGTAGTGGCATATTGCAGGCAGGCCCTAATTGTACACTACAAATCATGCTAAGATGGTTGAAATAAATGTTAATAGTGACGTTGAATCATAGGTAATTTAATTAGCAAGTTGGCGTTTAACCCTCTCCCTGCTGGATGCAACAGGATATGCCATAAAGAGCAGTGCCTGTGCTTAATCTATCAAGTAGAGGGTTAATCTTTCATGTTAGGGTACGCGTGAACAATTGTATATCTAGCATTTAGAGCATGGATTCGGCACAATATAAATGTACACACTATTATTATTATTATTATTATTATTAGTATTAGTATTATTATCTACATATATACTAGTATACAATCTATAGCTCAATGTACGTCAACAGCGTCACACCAGCGTGAAGTAACACCACACGATTCACGTTCGGAATTGCCTACATTGTAGCATGTAATGGTGCAAACCGGAAATGCCCGAAGGTGTTGCTACTGAAACTACCAAGCCAGCCTGAAGTAGCACCGCTGTCTGTCCTGGTTGACCATCACTGTAGTCTGCGGTGTCGTCGTGCAGAGGTTGCCTACAACTGTTGATTGTGCTCAGCGGATGCTATTGTGTACAGACCAGAGCTAATCTGTTGGTTGGCAAACACGAGCTTGTGTTTCAGACAGTGCAAACTCACGTTCCACTGGCTCGGTTTACGTGTCAGATACACCTCGGGTGATCACTGTTATGAGAAGTACGCTTTCAAGAATGTCTACAATTAAACACGGCACAAAAAACATCTTTGTTTCAAGGCTGAGGAATAGTGATACTTTCTAGGTGGAAAGGATAAACATGGAGGTGTTCTATTGATACGAATGATATTTTGGACAAAATTTACAGTAAAATAATAAAATATTGTAGGTATTATTAGCTCCATATATATTATGAAAACAACATAATTATGATATCAATGAGATCTTAGATAGTACCACCACTAGTGCCCTGTAATCATGGGTGTATTGGCAACCTTCCGAAATGACACCTACAGATTTGAACAAGGTCCAAAACACGCATGAGCAGGTACGCTGTCATTTTCACGTTATACGACAGCATATTCTTACACGGTTGATTACAAGATGACCCAGTTTGAATTCTGAACATTCCGTGAAAGGTCCGGGTGGTGGTTCGGGCCACGTGGGGTTAATATGTACCTGACATTTAGATCTGCATGATAGATGTATATGTCTTCATCTTAGCAATAGGTATAACAACAGTCTGGCTATAGTATTTTGGGTTGTATATGTTAATAGCCTTGTTGATATCTGATAAGTGAAATAGGCTTCTTGAAGTGAGGTATGTGACACTAATTGACTATTAGGCGAGAACATAACATGGCTGTTACACTATCGTTTGCATTCAATACTAGAAGGCAGTGTTTAGATGTTGTCTGCATTTTCATAGCAGATTTAGTTTTAATGTATTTTGTCGTTCTTTATTCCTTTGTCGCGTGCGGGTGAATGTCGGGGGATATTTAGGGCAGTTCTTTGCTATTTCATGCATCTACCTTTCAAACAGGCAAGGGTGACTTTGAACTTGATTACATGGGATGAAGTATAGGAAACTCCGACAGTTATGGCATCTGAACGTCTCAATAGTTCATTATTCTTCAGTTACTTCAAAGTCAATATCTGTTTAACAATACATTTTTCCGCGCTATGGTATTGAATGTGTTCATTTTAGCGACCAATTCCGTAAGAATCGATAGCCATTGTATGGGCCTACTATTCTTCACTATGAAGGTTGCCAGTATAATTGGTGTGAAGGTAGTGACAGGTGTCTGAACTGTATAAATTAAATGCGCACACACGACCAGTTTACCGTACCATCAGGTCATCTAAGATGTGTGTCATCTGTGTAAATGCTGTACACACATATACGTATATATTTACTATTTGATAGTAGGCATTCGCTTCATGATTATGCATACTGACAATTTGCGTCATTGCCAATGTCTGTGAACGTAGATGCTGAAGATAGCAGAATGTATCTCGCCATTTGTCGGACATCCCAGGTATCATGCAGCATAATATCGTCAAAGTCATACTGAATTTGCACATACAGTTTGTATAATTATAATTACTTAGTCCTGTTATTCCCAAATACAAGTACATGCATCGTGTTCCTCTGTATGTGTCATGTTCGCACGTTGTGTCTAGGCAGCACAATAACCACATCCAAATGAATTGCTCTTGTTCAAATTTGTTGTCCCCATTCAGTAAGATAAAATATTACTTTCTTCATGTGAATTAATAAACCGTCATGTAAGTTTCGTCATGCTTTCTGGATACGGGAGATGCAACACATGTAAAATCAAGAAATACGTTAAATGGTACGAGTTCATGTTAATCTTTGTGGTAACATTTATATTTCCCTTGATATATATGTATATAATCTAGTATAGAATGGCACCAGTTTTACTTTTATGAACATAATGGAGACTCGAATTTGTCGCTAATTATTCCCTGGGGCCTTTTGAATGTTTCTTACTTTGAAGGGAATATACCAGTGATTTCAGCCGGCTAGAAATATATGTGCATTATATTTTATATAACCGTCTCTCCCGGAAACATTATATAAGGACCCTACAGCATGTCTACCATGATAATTTATATATATTTTTTTAATCCTATCATTTACATATTATTTATAGTATTTGCATTGCGAAACGAGTTATGGAAGAAGGTTAAAGCTGGCAAACCCTGCATGAGCATTACTGCAGGATTGACGCATTGTGGAGTACATGTTTGACCGTAAGCAATGGTTTAACCACGTGCATACAACGACGGGTACATGGCTGTATACTAAATCTCCACTGTCAACTTACGGTGGAAACTGTTCTGAAGACATGGACACGTGTTTACTCATGATTAACACGGAAACCTCAGTACTAGCACACAGACGTTGCTATGTCGTAAAACATTGTAATCTGATGTACAATGTCGTAACAACAAAGCCACGTTCAAACATGGACGGGTCATAGTGTCGAGCCACGAGGACGTAGTTTGGTATACGTAGATTAAAGTAAAAGGTTTTTCTAAAATATAGTTTTTAAGAGATATCATCATTTTTAACGCTTTCTTCAAGGTTCTACCATATATCTTCCTGTCAAATTTAAACTGTCTTCATATAATTCACTGCTAATGACTGGATCAGATTTATAAGACGTCTAGACGAGTGGAATAGTTATGTTATAGCCGCAAATGGTGGCATACACAAAGACTACAAATAGAATATTGTGAGACAGAGGTTGGCCAAAGCTGCACTCTTTTGTTGAAGACGTCTATTATGGAGCGGTACAAAGAAGGGGGAGACTACCAATTGTGATGAGGACAGCCGACCGCTCTGAACACAGCGTGATGTGGATTACGTTTAGAAATACATATATGTCGTCTTACTATAGAAGATGTTCAGTCGAAGGTGGTTAAAAACTTATAGAGGAAAATAAAAAATAAAAAGTAATACGGTCAATTCTTCAAGTTCTAAGAATAGTCAAATGGCGGGTTACTTAGTTGTAACATATGATAATGCATTTAATAGTGCTTATATGTTATATACTTGCTCACAGGCAGAGGAAATGTCATGATACTTAATGCATGGTTATAGATTCTAGATGTACATCCACCTTTCATGACCTCTATCCCTAACTTTTACGATATGTTGACAATGTGTCTATCTTTCAAATCACCACAACACCAATGGTATCATCGCCCAGTGAAATATCATTCCAACTGCCTTATTTAGTGTTATGGTCACAGCATCATGTACACGCCAGGAAACCCATTGTCTGTAGCTTATATTATGGAATACGGTACCTCTGCTATAATGTGCTATGCAGTAGAATGGTTTTAGCATTCCGTGTTTTACACACGATGGAACAAAGTAGGAGTACACGTTCTTCTTCGTCACCCGTAGTCCAGCATCACCATTAGATACACGGATTGTGTGTACATCCAAATACAGACCTATTTGAATTTATATTGCCGCGAGCACCAGCGAGGCATACGGGGAGCTTCTGACACTTCTATGGGCGACACAGCAAGGTTTCTCAGTATTAAACAGAAGTTATGCATTTAGCGGCAATGCCTAATCCACTGAGAATAAATGCTTTGTGGCATATCGACATTTGTTGACGAGAACCACGGCAATATGTAAATACCGATATGGTGCCGAGATTTCTAACATCGCCTAATACCGTTTATCATGTTAGACTCCACGGGCAGGCAACATTGACAGGCGATCCGTATATACAATATGTAGATATACGAGATATACACACCCCAATGACTTGGTATACAGGTACTGTCATTTATACACTGAATCTACCCACCCAGCTGATTCTAACATGGTGGCCACGCGTACCTCTACTTGTGCAAATGAAAGCAGAAAGTTATGGGAAAGTTGCTCTGAAGAATACACAAATGTAGACTTTAGCAAACATGAAATGGCTATGATCTTCATTGTCTGTCAGAATGACTCACATTTACTGGTACATTTATCGCTGTCATAAATGACATACACTGCAGTAATGAATGGAAATATGTAATGTGGTGCAGCCAAGTAGCTCAATATGAAAGGAGTGTAGAATATCGCTTGTAAACTACAGACTGTTGCCCTGAGCATAGGTAGCTACAATACCTACCCTGCTATGCACAACGTGTTTCATATACACAGCACACACAACTGCAAGTAGTCTTATGCTAATACGTTATGTACAGTATGTCGTGTTCATGTCATCTGCTTCCAATAGCTTCTCACACTGCTGGGTTCTATGTAGAACACACTACGACATTAATCATATGCAGACCACTGCGGATATAATAGCATTATCTTCTTATCTCAATTCTACGATAGACGGTACCCATTGTATAATGTATCACCATTGATATTTATGCCCACTTTCATATAACAAGAACGCAACTACATATTTCCTTAAAATGTAAGCAAATTGTAATTTAATTTGATTGTGTTCTATGCATAATATATACATTATGAAGTATGTTTCCATGGATAAAACAATAATCATTGCTTGTCTAATGATGCCAGATGAAATGATGACGTCCCATGTTGCATAATTGATGTCTATCACCGTCGGGCATTGCAGGTATCAGTAGACAATCATACGTCGTATACATAACAAGCATATAGCTTTGCCTTTGGATTACTGCCAAATAGTGTATTGTATTACTATGTTCTTTATGTTATAAAACAAGTCTATAGTGTCTACTAACTTAAAGGACGAATGTAGTATCTCCAGAAACAAGGTACATCACTTCTGCATTATCTTTGATGCCTCGATCAGTTAAAATGAGAAACTAGAACCCTCTACCTATATGGCAGTGTGTGCATATAGAACCCATACTAGCCAACTGGTGATCCCAGAGATACACTTGTATTTGGTTGGATTTAAGGAGATCGTGAGTGACCGCTTAGCACCAATTCCTTCATGTTTTAGAACGTGTTCATTATGGTGATGCAGAACTTGGTGACAGATAAAGTTAGAATATGTACACATTCCATGGAGTACTATGTATGTGTGTGTGTGTGTGTGTGTGTGTGCGCGCGCGCGCACGCGTGTGTGTGGATATGTGTGTGCCGTTGTTTTCATTCCATACACACCATATGTTAATTCCATACACACCATATGTTAATTCCAGACACACCATATGTTCCGATACATAACCAACGAACAGGACACGGGTATATAGTAATTATTAAGTGTGTAACACTGACACGTGAAGGGTTAATTTACCAATAAAGAACAGATTGCTCCTTACTAGTTGATATCCCAGATCTGTTAGTCTCAGATAACCTTTTATCATGGTTATCTGAATACAACCATAGGTACAGGGTGGTCAACTCCACGTGGACAGGACAGGACAGGGTGTTGGGGAGCCGTGTAGAACTGTATAGGGGGAACATGATAGCCTTGTCGTACACCTTTGAGGTGTTCAGAGTTACGTGTGTGAGGGACAACCCCTGTTAGACGTAGTTGGTGCTGTTGGTACGGTGTGCTACAAGATCCCATTGTAATTGTCATGGGGATTCGAACCCAGTACAATAATTGTTTGTCTATGACGTGTTGGAGGAATGTACTGCTCCTTGGATATACTGCGTAGTAATTAACGACATGTTGTTTACTGGTGATATATAGACATTAATATTTGACAATGGATTGCTTCATTGACAAGCGTAACCTTCATTCCATATTCATCCACTATTAACTCAAAGTATGTTGGTATGCGTATCATATCAATGAATTTACCTATTTTCAATAAGAAGTATTCACTGCTACAAATGTAAGCTACTTAAATATTTAGTAAATTATTATTGTAAATGAAAATGTGTCAGTTTTGAATTCCCGTCGAAGGACTTCTCTATTTAGATTCAGGACGGATTTGTAGATATGCATGTATTCAGTTTATTTATAACTTTCCACAATCTTCCTATCACCCTGGTAACGATTGACTCATTCATGTAAGACGTTGACAGTCATGTCCGTCTGAGAACCACGACAGCACACTGTTCCCAGATGAGGTAACATATAGCAAGGAAGTATTCCGTAAGCCGTGTGTACAAATTGAATACAACGTTATATTGCTTTCAGGTTTCAATTTCAAATAGAGTTTCAGACTTTAAAAAAAGCAGATGCCCTATCGTAAGGATTTCAATTGACGCCACAAAATATGTGTTCCGCCCTGATACTAAATGATATGTTAAACCATAATTACGCAGTATATCGCAAATATTTTAATACTTTATCACAATATTGTCTGCATACAGAATGCAGTCATATTATTGTTACTTCTAGCTATTTACTATAACGTCCCATTGCATAATAGCTTGCATTGGGTACCATTGACCCCTCTCTGGCTATGTGTATCAGAACGGAGAAGGCCTTTACACCATTAACGAGTAGTATTTGCTCTTCGTGAGATTTTAATAGCATGTTAGAAGTAGGCGGATAAGAGACATTCTACTTATCTGAATACAACGTCGACTAATGCAGTTTGTATATCAATAGCAATCATTCATGTATTCTGCAGTTGACTTAAGAACCTCAGCTGATCGATATAGTAAATATTGGCTGTAGTAATTATGTTATTCTAACTTAGTCTATAGGTTTGTCCCAGTCTTACACGACAGAGTGGCTGGTGGGTTATAAAGTCGGTCATGTTTGTCGGGTGAGAATAGACTAGTATACGGATATGTGTGCAATATCAACAGGACTTCAATAGATTGCTCACATTTCCTCGTCATAAATGTCAAGTATAAAGTACCATTATTCATCCTTTTGTGTATTCTAACGTGTTGACTTATTTACGAAAATATATGTTTAATAGCCCCCTTAAAAAATATATGTACTAAGTGTTTACATTGCGATGTCCCCCTCGGCAGTTAGTAACTGGTACATGTAAAGTTGTCCTGACAAGGTATACCTGTTAGTATACCTGTTATGTACATCTTATGTGTACATGTTATGTGTACGTCTTATGGGTACCCAATTACCTGTATTGTGTATAGTGTATGTATCCTTTTATGGAAATCGTGTGTGTCCAGCCTGTATGCTAGCCGTCTATGTACTAGTACATATTGTATACGTCTTTGTGTATATAGTATGTGTACATCATGTGTACACGTCTGTGTATAGTTTGTAGGTACATATTTTTATAATATATTGTGGCCACCACTTGTTAACCCTCGCCCTGTTGGATAAAACACAAGCATTGCACTCTAGAGCATCTCCAATTGCCTCCAGCATGTAGGGGGTTAAAGTGGTAGTAGGATGTTTCTAGCAATGAGGGTGTATATACATCATCTTCTCATTCCGCCAGGGTTGCACATGCCGGATATGTCAAACACAGACTGACTATATCTGTCCTTCTAGTACATCCCGAGCCATAAATTCACCGTGGGGAACAAGGTTTTCTGATAAAAAACAATCTCTATAAAGCTGTCAACCGTGTGATGCTCTGCTTGATTCCCTATTAAGCGTGCTGGATTCCACCCATAACAACAAGTTCCAAACAATTAACTATCAAACAAAGACTTTGTAGACTTATTCCGGATTTGTAATCCTATCTGATAACAATATGCTCGAAGTCCATTGTTGATTATCTTGCAAGTGCATAACTGGCAAGTGCATTGTTGAGAAGAGGTCAATGGGCTATAACATGCCAAACTGCACCAATTTTTAATTAATATTTATTTAATTAAAACCATAAAGGAAATGACATGTTGGTGTGGCGGTAGGAACACAAAATCAATCTATGTAATTTCACCATAATACAGTCGACGTTGGTCGTATATCATAAGCCATACCCAAATATTCATGTAGTTGACTAAATGATAGATCAACAAGCACTCGGCTCGTCTATGTGTTTATTCTATTCAGCTATAAAAGACGACTCGGATTACTCTGTTGACTATGTCCGAACTAGAGTACTGGACCCACCCTTCACCTCAGATCACTTATACCGCAGTAATAAGATAGCTGCCATTAATCTATAGGAATACTAATATAATAGGCACGAACTTGACGTATCCTGTTGGGAAGTTCAGGTGATTTAACCGTTACAAACTTAACTGTCAGAATATTCTTCCGTGTTCAATAAGTAGCTAAGGATACGCTACTCAAAGTTGAGATCATATCCGCATAGCTTATTTGCAATATCATTCACAATCGAAACTATATATTGCCATTATTTCCTTATTATCTCGCCACCAGGACTGTATGCTGGCCAGGGTATCGTTTCTCGAAGCCCTGGTATCTACTACGAGATTATAACGATCTCTAATACATGGAGACCGTGCACTTATGGTCTCATAGTAGATAAGAGAGCTTCGAGAAATGATGTCCAGATTTCTTCCGTAACCTCGCCAAACAAACTAACTGTTGGCAAAAAAAACAAATGTAGTAATCCAGTACGAACAAAGATACGTTGGCGCATTGCCTCTTTTAAAGAGTCGTCACTTATGGGTGAAATATTCCCGACCGTGACGTAAAACAATAATTCACTCACTCACTCTTTTAAAGAAGGCATTACATGCTACCATACTGACGAATCTAATAGATATTAGCTCCTCACAGAAGCAAGGCCCACACAACGTTAACTCTGATGGCTCTGTAGGGTACATATTAGACATACCCGCAAAGGTGTTCCATGACTTTCCCATGAGACCCATCTTGGGTATTCTCCAAGTATTCTGAATGGAGTCGTCTGTTCAACGAAATATGAACCTAAGACAAGAATTACTGCGATAATCATCTTTAGCTCGGTTTTGTACTGATAACATTTTAATGACCTTACTCTTGTTGATATGTTGGTATGGTCTTTCATAAAATGAATGTGTTCTAGTTGAACTGGGGAGACATGTTCTCGCTTCAAGGATAATGGGTAATACCTATCAAAGAGGATAGTGAAGAAATTGATTGTGCACGTGCGGACATGATACACTTTGCTTGTAAACAACCAACAATCATCTCAAACGTATGCCTATATATGTATTAGAAAGTATTACAACGGGTACAATGATACAGGCTACTCGATTCTTGATGCATTGGAATTATACACGTAGAAAATATTGCAAGAGCAAATACAATACTAATTAATCCACACAATATGTCTGCACATGGTATTGAAACACGCATGGATTTCATATGCAAGCATTCCCCAGTATGTGACATTACCCTGGGAACACGTAAGGTCACGTTTCTTTCATATTTCTGATATTATCTATATAACACGTACACAGCTCAGGGCGCACTATACAGTGTCAACACCTGATCGTCCGGGGAATTACCCCGGGTATTAACTGCCGACCTGGATTGACCTTTAAAGATTGCATTGTTGAGGGTTAATAAGTAACCCACCCTCAAGTCTCCACCCCCTGGGGATTAACCACACCCAGGGGCCTAGTTAGACCACCCCGGTAGTAGTGTGTCCATGGAAATTTCAGGTCACATTTCAGCTGTAGATAAATCACAGGTGACGTGCACTACAGTACCTTACAATACCCTATTATTATACCGCTTTCACTCGGACATTAAATACTGTTGTGCATATATTGTAGGTGTACGGTGGAGTCACATTGAAGGGAATAGTGTAAGAAAGGCTGGCCTCCAAGTTAATCCTAATACTAATATTAATAGCAAATTATTATGTATTAGTGTACAAAGTGTTTTATTATTATTATTACATGTATTTTTATTTTATTTATTTGTATTATGTTCTTATTAATATTATTATTATTATTATTATTATTATTATTATTATTATTATTTTAGTATTTTTAAAAGATTATTATTATTAGTAGTAGTATTATAAATTAGTATTATTAATAATAATTATTATTATTATTAAATTAATAGCCAAATCGATGTATATACGATAATACTACATACCTAAGTAAGCAATAAATAAATAGTCAATTTATCAAAGACGCATGCTTCCATGCTAATACATGCCAGCAGCGCTAAACTCTATATTATTATTACCCCAGTCAATGCATCAATTTCACCTTCTCAACACCCTGGTAATTGTACAATTCAAGCAGCCTTTTCAGACTGTAAAAAGTTAACATTCACGACTACATATCATCCTAACATAAACTATTATAGATGGGTGGGCTGTAACGTTGTGATTCACTTTGCTCAATAATGCCATGAGCTAGGCTTGAACTAGGACGTCCAGGCTTATCGTTTCTTGGTGCTCTCATATCTACTACGAGACCATAAGGACTCTCGTAGCGATCTCTATTACATGGAGATCGTGCACGTACGAGAGCGCTATGATCTCATAGTGGATATGACTCTATGAGAGCTTTGATAAACGAGATACCCTGGTTATGAGGCAGATTCGCTACATGTAGTTATTATGCAATATAAAAAGTAATGCGGTGTAAACAGTACTATGTCTAAGTTGTATGGGTTGCATACTTCCCGGAAGACAGGGTGAAACCGCCCCCTCGTTTAAGCTGTCATCCAGTACAGCGGTGTGAGTCATACCACAACGTCTCTCTAAATCCACCCAGAACATTAACATGATACTAATAGGACCCAGCGTGTAACTCTGAATGTAGCAAAGCCAGTTACTCCCTAAGCTTGCTGATAAAGTATCTATATTACTGACACACTGGGTGTATGGAATGCAACAGTAAAGCTAAAACCTACAGCTGTTTGTCCATTGATAATACTTTCACAAATAAAAGTTAGCATGGGTGGAACAGGCAACGAAGTCAAATCATTGTCCAATTCTCAATTTGTAAGGAAGAGTCACGCCAGCTAAACATGTATATTTTCATTGGTTATTCAGAATATATCCTATGTTTAAGGAGCATTCCAACATATTAAATGTAACTTAAAGTAAGTATTGTTTATCGTCGACATGCCGTAGACTAAATGATCCGTGCATGCACTCACTAACATATGACGTCCACTAAACTAACGCACTGGATACATATGTGGCAGTAGTGGTACATGTTGATGATGTTGATGTTGCAGGGTCATCTCCGAGACTCGCAGTACGCAGACAACTACATCGCTATCCAACAGGACCTTGATGACCTCCGAGGTCAAAATGACGAAATCAATGACATCAGAGAAAAACTGGACGAAGTTAAGAAGAAAAGGGTATGAGGAATTATACAATATATATGCGATGATTCTAGCGATCTGATTGGTTGAGAGGTATCCTGTCAAATGTCGTATATCCCGGTTTGGCCGTTGTTCATCCTCGAAACACAGGTTTAAGTTTAAGTTTAAACATAGTTTATTCGAGATGAAATGGATAGGTTACAAGTTATTACAACTTAGGTGAAACCCGCTCCAAGAGAAGGAAAAGAAAAGATGGGGAGAGAAGAAAAAAATAATATGAATGATACATGTCATTAGGACTACACCTAATCTCCGTCAAATATTGACGGGGATTTATTGTAATCATAATGACTGGTGCTTCGATGATGGCCGTAGTTAAACCTTGTGACATTAAAATCTAGAATAGTTAACGTGCTGTAATGTGACTATGTCTAATCTACTATTAGAATTGAAGTGCGCTTTATTCAATGGAAGCGAGTGCACGATAAATGGATGAATAAGTAACACTTAGATGATATGCCAACCATGCATGTTCACGTTTACTAAATATTGTATTTAATACTATTGTATTCTTAATGCCTTTTCAAATTCTAACAATTGACGAATTGACGAGTTGGTGTAAATATTTCAGAGAACATCGGACGCCAAGGCAAGTACTGACCAATGCTAACCATATCTTTCTCTCCACAGGGACATACAAGAGATTTCGAAACCGCAGATAACGAACATTTAATACTAGACGTAAGTGTATGTGTGTATGTGCGTGCTTGAGTGTGCATGTGTTTAATACGATAATCTATCCTTAATTTCTTTCCTTTATTCCTTCACACGGTAACAACAGTAGTTAGTATATTACATACTCACTATTAAACTAATGCAACATATTCATACTGTACTTGAAGTGCAAGGCTATATAAATATTATGCGATGTCAGATTTCATTTGTGTCTGGATTGGGTGAGATAACATACACTTCTGGTGTTCTAGTGTTCATTGGTAAAGTGTTCATGTCGTTGATATTCCAGGACGCAGCCCTGCAAAGAAAACGGTGTTTAGAAACTCTCCTTTACGTCAGTGAAGTCGAAAACCTGTTCCAGGTAAGATAAGACCAGTACTTCTGCTGCTACTCATTGATTGCATGCAGTGGAGATTATAATGTGGTAAACATGATACATTTGTAGTAAACGATTTGATCCAATTTCGGGGCAGAAGTTCTGCAAGCAAATAATGAAAGTAGAGCTGTTAGGAAAATGAGAATACATGACTGGATGGAGTGGGGCTGGAGTGGAAGTGGGGTTATGTAAAATAATAAATTAGGTAGATATAAGAGTGGTACATTTAGCCACCAGATAAGCACCGATAGCCATGGTTAAGTCAAGTGATGGCAAGATGAATACTGTGGTATATCTATATAAAATTGGTAATACATACTGAAGAAAGGAGATTTTCAGTTAAACTGGAGATGAATGTAAAACAAGATCTTAGGAAGGAGTGTGGTACTGGTTTTGGATTATGGTATACATGAAGGATATAACAGAAATAATTGTAATAGAAGCATGGCGGGGAGGATGCATGGTATAGATATGGACGAGAGTGTGAGGTGTGGTTTGAGGTGGGTAGACATCAGTAATGACAGAATGAACTATTGAAAGAGGTAGAAGAAAAGAAGTAATTATCTGGTAAACCTATACAAGCTTCGGTGGCGATATGCATTCAGTTTAGCATGGCATTGAAAACCATTGAATAGGATGCGACTTACAGAAGAAGGCCACAATCATATCGTATTTCTATTCCGTATATGACCGCCTCTACACATACTAACTATCTACAGCATGTTCTGTGGCTGTCCAATGATGAAAACATGCATTTGTTGGACCTGTCAAGTTGAAGGCCGAGTCATCCATCACCTGTATTGTGTAGACATATTGTAGTGGAACACTATCAGATCAAAGCTGCCGTGTAGTATTATGGCTAGTGTCCGGTATCTATAGGTATTTATAGGTATCGCGGATGATTGGCGCTGCGTGGGACTTCTAGATAGATATTACTCGCCTCAGAAATCACGAGTTCTTTTTAAAAGTTTGATTTATCATCGTGGTACATTCATGCAGGTGTTTCCGATTCGGACCACTGATCGAGTGGTAGTCACAGTCGTTAATTCCCAGAGGATTAACGGAATTTAACATTATAATCTTTAGACCTTAATGACGCAAATCGGTCATTTGACATATACAATATATAAATATCGGTGTGTAAAATTATTTTAAACAATTCTTAATACCACTTAATTCGTTTTTTATAGAATGTGCAATCAGACTTCGAAGATCGAGCACTTTACCTCAGCAACAGGAAGAAAGTCTTTGACAGTGTCTACAGAGGCGAAGATGTTGCCGATGCCTCCCGAATGCATCGAGTAAGCTTACGTCAATAATATTAACTAAAGCGAACCAGAATCTCGTAAAACTAATACTATATGCTATTCTATTCCTTAAGGTAACTTTTTCATGTTCATATATGTCACAATGTATATGCTTCCTACTAATTGTTCCTTAAAGAAAATAATAATGACGTACTTGTCTTCATCACTCAGATTGTAGTTAGGAAAGGTAAATTGAAAAGTCTTCCATATGAATAGTACTTGTGATGTAGCTAAAGTTGATGTTAAAGTTGTCTATCTGCTGTCTATCCGTCACTAAACACATTGCCTTGGTGTCTACAGGACTGCGTGTACGCGCTGCGCCACTGTTGGTCCTGGCTATCAGACCTGACGCAATGCATGGATGTGCATATCAAGAACGCTGGAGAGTTCCACCAAGTAAGGGAGATAATTCGTTATTGACACAAACTTCAAATGATCGGTTTTCAAATATATAGTTATTTATACTATACTACATGTATACAACAAAATCTCTTTATATTCCTAGATGTGCATTATTCCATGAATTCTTCATAAATATACATCATAATTAAGTAATCTTCGTCGATTTTAATTATATCCGAGTCGATCATTGCCATTTAGAATTGCAAACAATCAACAGAGTGAACACCAAAAGTACAGTATTTGATGTGGGATAGTTCCCTTGTAATGATATGTGTATTACACAGACCTACATGTATTTATATAGCGGATACTATCTGTATATTTCTTCTACAGTTCCACCACAGTGTGAAGCACCTAGATGCAGACATGAACACCTTCCTGCAATGGTTGAACACTGAGGCATTCCGGAAACAAGTAAAGACACGTGACCCGGAACTCATGTCACAGCATTTCAAGGTACCACTACTAATGCTAACTAGTGGACAATGTCATTCCAATTTCAATCTGAAACCTGAAATAAAATATAAAATATGTCCATTATGTATTATACCATCATTTTACTTAAAATCACTAGTGCGCGTCTTTGAACGCATATATGCCCATCCTAATCTAATAACCGGTTCATTCACATTTCTTCACAGTCTATAACCAATCAGCTACTGGATTACCAAGCCAGGGTTGAGAAGTTGTGTGACAGAAGCAAGACAGTCTTCCCTATCTACTTCCGCAAGGAAATGCCGCCGTACCCTCTCAGAGCAATGGCACTAGTCAAATACACACACCAGGAGGTACAAGCCTGAAGCAACCCTCCAAATCAGATTTATATGAATTAATTCTAGTATGCATAAGCATTTCCTGGAGCTGTTCAAGTATTACAATAGAGCTATTATATACGGAACTTACATTTTAAAGCCATCAGTTACGTTCTCATTTAAGTAATATTCCATTCAGGATGTTAATTGGGCGTCGCATACTATCAGGCTGTTTACACGTGTTCTATGTTGTTGTTAAGGTATCCCTGGAGAAAGACGAGTCAGTGACAGTGAAGGACAACTCGGATCCGGAGAAGTGGCAGGTATGTCACCAAGCACTGCGTATATACCCAACTATCTATCCTATTTATTGTCATAAAGCACGATCATTATTATACCATACTAGGCATTGACATTTAAGTATGACCATTTATTAACCAACCTTCTAATAGGTTAAATTGTATTCCTATTGTACAGGTGGAGACATCATCAGGCAGAGAAGTAGAGGTCCCCGCCATTGTCCTCGTCATCCCACCGCCGGATCCAAAGTCCTTCATAGAAGCCCACAGGTATAACATCCATCCGTGAATATAGTTCCATGCATAAGAGCTATACATGAGTAGTCTCCCTTGTATATTTCAAGTGCTATATAGAACAGCAGCATCAGTAATGTCTAATATAGTCAAATAGTGCTACTAGTATCTGAAGTATTCTTCATTTGTAAAATACCATTTCCACCAACTTTACATTACTAAGGAAGTTACATTCACAAGTGCTTTCTTGTGGTGATTGACGATGAGCAGGAGTAATGTGAAGCAGGGATATGGGGCAATGCCAATACTAATGTAAACGTAATGTAATGAACGCAATGTAATTGTAATGTATGCAATGTTTGTACGCTTTACAGACTACGGAGTCAGCTGCAGATCCACTGGGACACGACTGTGCAGACACTACGACGACAACTCATACAGTTTATGACGCTGGTCGCAAAGGAAACGCAACATAGAGAGGTACTGCCTAGTTTCGTAAGGAGAGGACGTAGATAAGTGTTTCGCTTTTGTCTGATCCTATTGAATTTGTGACAATAAAATGTGTTGAAAGCAAATTCGTAAACAGATGCAATGAATAATATGCTATTGTCAACGTTTGCTCAAATACTATACAATAGTACTGTATAATTAGTTTATATCTACAGGAAGATGTATTGGACATTTTAATTGAAGTTGCTTTCTCCGTTCACAGTTCCAAGGCCTTTCGACCAATCAGAAAGCTGCTTACATGAAGCTGATAAATGACGCGACACAGATACTACGCCCAACGAGCAGCGAGGATGAAGACTATGCTGCCTTCAGAACACAGATGACAACTATGAGAAAGACCATTAGTGGAGTAAAACCTGGTAGGCTATCTAATGTAATATATATTTTTATGAATGGCCTGTCATCAGTGATTGGTATTGGCTATGTAGCTATGTATTAGATGTAACGGTAATCTCATTAAAATCGTATATGGAATCGGCATTTACCTTTGACCTCACCTCAACGCACACACCACGTTCCGGTCACGTTCTTGCGCTAGGCAGTATTAGCCAATCAGTGGCGGGTTTACATGTTAAACGGTGCAGAAACGACTCCGAGTTTTATTAGGCGAGGCTGTGATTTGCTGCAGTCAAGAGTTCAAATTGACACTATTCGTATGGCGATTACCTGAGACCGTAACGGAGCGAGTGTCATTCAATGTTTGTTTCAAGTTAGTATTATTTTTTTCAGGACAAAGAACTGTGAAAAATGGAACGGTGAACAAATGGGACGCAACAAATAAAACATACACGTCATTTACAGTAAGTATTAGTAATTGTAGATCACACTTGTATTGTCGATTTTACCAAATCGTTATTCGTCATATATTTAGGATGAGCATTGTACGGAAACAGAGGTATTATATTTCGTGTCACACATGACATATACAGTCAGAATATATTATCACAAATTTAGTACTTCAAGTGTTTAGAAACATTTGGCAAACATCCGTGTGTCATTAATAGGAAGATGTCACTCACTGCCACTTATAATGTGCACAACATATGCAGATCATGAAGACATTGCAATAAGCCACCAATGTAGGATTATATCTGTATATGTATGCCATCACCTACCATGCGTTACCATTATTTCAGGAGCTGCTGACGTACACGAAGACGTTCAAGAAGGACGTGTGGTCTCGCCGTGAGGAGGAGAACCTTGTAGTGAAGGACCTGGACAACCCACCTATATACACTTCCAGGGCCTACTTCGAGAGGTCAGAGTTCATTTGACATCTCGCCTCAGTACCTTATAATATACAGTATTTGACATCATCGGTTTCTTCCATTAGATGTAAATGTCCTGCACCTTCTATGTTATTTTATCATTAATATGACCAATAATTCTAGTTTCTGTACACTCTGCATTACTGACTATCTCCTAGACAATTCTCCATCGTTATGTATTCCAATTAACTACAATAAGCCATTATAACAACATTGTATAAGGCGTAAGTTAATTAATGTGCGTGTTTTGTTTATTTAGGGCTATGCCACTTGTTGACATTGACAATGTCACAAAGGAGAGTAGGCTGACGACAGTTCGATCAGAGATTTACATCCATGAACGACATCGACCAAGGAAGCTAGTGGCACCACCAAGGAAAAGACGGGGAACCAAGGACGATAAATCCAACAGAGCAGACGAAGAGGACGAGTTCTCAGAAACCACGGATTACTATGAAGAAAAAAAGACATTTGTGATTACTGGAGTTATAGATCCTCGAAACCAACAGACTTTATCGGTGTACCAAGCCCTACAGAAGGGTGTGCTGAATCAAAAACACGGAACGTACAATAATCCGGATACGGATTACTCCATTTCCATTCCTGAAGCTATACAGCTGGGATACATCCTTGTGGAATACAGAGATCATTTTGTGAACGGGGATGTAGCTGATAATGGATTATCTGGTTTGCAAAATGCTATCAAGACAAAAACCTTTGAAATTTCAGGAGTAATAGACCCACGCACTGGAGAATGGATCAGTGTGAAGGAAGCCATTGCTGCGGGAATACTTGACCTTAAAACGGGGAGATTTCGAAATCCCGTTACGGGCGAAGAGATGTCAATTCTGGATGCCATCAAAGCTGGATATTTGATGGCTGACCCTGCTCTGTTTGCCGAGAGTGAAGAAAATGGTGCCTTTATGTCTATAGAACTGGCTGATGTGTCTTACAAGATTTCAGGTATCATAGATCCTACCACAGGAGAGGAAATCTCGCTGAAACGTGCAATACAAGATGGCATCATAGATCCAAAGAACGGAACGTACCGAAATCCGTTAACAGGAGAAGTGATGTCTATTGCAGATGCCATCAAACGAGGTTTGGTGAAAGGACGTCCTTTTGATCCCACCAAAGACAAAGACGAGGGAGACGTTCTGACGTACCAGCAACTCCAGGTGAAGAAACAAACCTTCGTTGCTGCTGACTTAGATACGGTCGACGGACTTGATCTTGCCAATGCTAAAATTGATGCAAACGAACTATTCTATAGTAAAATTAGGGACAAGATTGATACAAACATCAAAGGTATCCAAGATCCCAAAACTCACAAAGCTTTAACCATAGACGAAGCATTCCAAATGGGTGTGATAAACTTTGCCAAGGCAGAGTATGACAGCCTGGACGGGGAGATCATGCCATTAGAAGAGGCGACTGCTAGAGGCCTCATTGAGCCACTGGTGCTGAAGGAAATTCTGAAGACATACCAAGACGCCAGTGTTGGAGAACTTATTGATGGAGGCAAGTTTGATCCTGACACCGGGATCGTCACAGACCCAGTGACAGGCTTGACGATGTCTCTCCAGGCGGCTGTGTCTCAGAAGATAATTGACCCTGAAACAACGTTCTTCTATGACGTTCCTTCCCACCGAGTCATGAGTCTGCAGACCGCCATAGACTCCGGCAGGTGTAATCTGAAAACGGGCAGGATCGTAAGACCCGACACTGGCGAGGAGATATCGGTCAGTGAGGCTATTGAAGGCACGCAGATATTTGCCCACATCAACCCTGGACAACTGGCCGAACACGCTGAGACGATTGCCAAGCTTAGAGGAGTTATGGACACAAACATCAAGGGAGTCCACATCTCTACGACATCCGAGGTGCTATCAATAGAAGAAGCCGTGACGTGTGGTGCTCTGAATGTCCCTGTTGTTGCCTATGCAGATGTTAAAGTAAGTGAGAACATCCCTCTACAAGCAGCGGTCAAGAGAAATCAAATTGAACCTCAAGCAGCTGTGGCCCTGTTCGCTGCCTTCAATAAACTGTCACTACAAGAAAGCATTAACTCTGGATGTCTAGATCCCAAGACTGGCAAGTTTGTCAAGGCCGACACAGGGGAGGCTATTCCTGTAGATGTTGCTCAGACGTATGGCGTGTGGAACCCAGACTACGTGTACTTTGTGGACAACGAGACAGGCAACGTCACAAGTCTTGGTTCATTCATGGACAGAGGAAAGTTCGATCCTCATTCGGGAAAAGTCATAAGCAATGCTTCTGGACAAGCAATGACGATACAACAGGCCATAGACAGTGGATTAATTACACCCAGCATTGAACCCGATAAATATATCGATACTTCCACCACACTCAAAGACCTTATTGATAACGGTAAAGTCAACCCTCGATCAACCACCTTTGTGGCGCCAAACGATCTGAGAATGTCCTTGAGAGATGGTCTTGCGCATGGATTTCTTACCATGGGATCAAAGGTCAAGCTAGACCCTACAACTGGGGAACTATTTTTGGTTTCGGATGAAGAAGTAGTACGTGCCTTGGTCGACGTGAAGGAGAACACGGATTGGCTGAGTTCTGTGGAGAAGGTGCTCGGAAGCCAGGGCAAGGCTAGTGAAAGACTGGAGACACTGACCAAACAAACTGAAGATACCAAGGTATGTCTTACTAAACTTAAACGATGCTACTAGATTCCCACCAATATGCACCAGTGAGAGCGTTTAAAAGAACATAACAAGCATATTAGCGAACTATCACTACAACAACTTGTAAAGTTTGTACGTTTTAATCCTTAGTTTGATAAATAATGGAATAGATAATGATCATGGATACGTTTGAAAGAGACAATTATGAGAAACATCCTATTAGATCTAGCTACATATTTAGTTGAATATATAAGTTCTTTGTTTGGAATGGACTTATACATGTTTGCAATGGATTAATGTAGATAGCTATCATAAGAATTATTAGAATAACACTCCACCTAGAAACGTTCAGATTCTGGAAACTGTTTGGTTACTACGTAACACTATAATGTTCAACATTGTATTATCATATTGGAATGTGTAACTTGACAACAGAAAGTAATACTAAAAGTAATCTTCTATGATTCATGACCATTTCATAATTATTTTACTGAGTATTTCATTGGATTTAAATACCATATTTTACGTTTAAATGTGTATACAAAAGAAAAGCACGTACAATTAAATTTGGTGGGTTTTTTTATCAGCTGGCAGTATGCATTTTATTATAACTGTACTAACTCTGCATAATATCGCAAATTATATGTTATTCTGAATATGTAATTAATTTAGAAATGCATATTATCCTTGAATTCCAAGCATTATACCACAACACACCGCATCTACAACATCTCTACTGCGCAAGGTTTATGTCATTAATTTATAAATGTATATTATCATTGAATTCCAAGCATTACTCTACAACACACCGGATCTACAGCATGTCTACTGTACGTATTTTAGGCCCTGAAGTCTGACATAGACGAGCACCAGCCTGTGGTGAAATCCGCCATCAAGCAGGCTGAGGACTTGATAGAGAACAACAAGGGTGTGAGAAAGGATGGCGTGGAACAACAGGTCAAGAAACTCCGCTCTAACACGGCCGACCTTAAAGTCAGGTTCGATGCTGTGAGTATATGATACTACCCCGACAACCTCTAAATATAGACCATTGTGTCTACATAGTATCAGTAGGATCTAGATGTTAATTAGGCATCGTGGTCTTTGCTTCGAGGATGAGTCCCCATTGGAGACCATGGATTCTATTGATGTTGACGGTGTTCATTGAATTGTAAATAGGTCGACATTGTATTATACGATGAAATGTCGTTTTATAAGATAAATCATGATGATTCCTACTGTATACTTATATTACTGTGATACATTCAGTTCAATCCATTTATATAGATGTATTTTACTTGTTTAATAATAAGTTTGAGAATACAAAATTAAAGGCATAATATCACAGATAGTTATGGTTTTGGACTGGTTCTTAGCTACAACTGCAAAATACATTCACTTGACATACATAAAATCATGTTTGTACTTCCAAAAACCTTTCCACC
>JAUTBV010117611.1:0-13449 GCA_032361325.1 Lepetodrilus fucensis
CTGGAGACAGAACAACTGAAGACAGAACAACTGAAGATGGAATGACTGGAGACAGAACAACTGAAGATGGAATGACTGGAGACAGAACAACTGAAGACAGAACAACTGAAGATGGAATGACTGGAGACAGAACAACTGAAGATGGAATGACTGGAGACAGAACAACTGAAGACAGAACAACTGAAGATGGAATGACTGGAGACAGAACAACTGAAGATGGAATGACTTCCCATAAACTCCATATTCACTCACACTCACTCCCAATAGACAGACAAGTAACAGTCCATCGACAACACTAACAAAAAGTAAACATGGAATATAGAGTTGATGTTTTTTTTTCTCTCTAAATGATACATCTGTGAAGAGTACTTCAGTGCATGTCTGGGGCAGGTCTTGAGGAGAAGAAGCTCTCTGACTGAGAACAGATGGTGTACTGACAAACTTTGTGTTGGATAAGAGAGATGGCTGTTGTAAAACTATTAAGCCTCATTTTCTGCCTCATTTGCCAGCAGGCCGAACTGAAGAGAGATGACTTGTCATGCAGGTGCCTTGCCTTTTACCTCGGCTAGCTGCCTCCGCAATACATCATTAACAGTTCCGCGACTGGCACGTAGCTACAGTTTGTCAATTTTGAAAATTAATACTGCGAGTGTGGTATCTCGTTTGAACGAGAATTTCATGATGCTTCTTTTAAATTGTCATTGTTGGGTATATTGTTTGATTTTTTTTTCAAACATGTTTGTTTGTGATTATCAAACATGGGAATCGGAAGCAGGTATTTCTTTTAGCTTGAAAGTGTTTTATTTTTGGTGCTACTTTAATGTTACATTATCGTCACAAATCAGTGAAAGATTCCCGCAGCGACATTAAACTCCACATTCACTCATTAATGTTACACCAAAGCAAACATCATATAAATCAGTATGGTTAATGTTGATAAAATCAATCACAGGTCATAATTGTTTTATTCCAGGTCCACAATGTTTGATTTGGTAATATTTGAACAAAACATAATTAACATCTTTAATAACGCAATTAAGGGCACCAGGTGGCTAAATGGGATTTGTTGATGGGATTATCCATGCCTATACAATTTACAGGTGAGACCGTGACGATTCTGTCAGTGACATAGATTAATCTTCTCTTCCTCTGCAGGACAGAGAGTGAGACTGCGAGCGCGAGATTGTGAGTGTGAGACTGTATGTAGTATAGAGACTGTAGTCTGTCTATATGAGACTGTGTATGAGACTGTAGAGAGGTGGCATTGAAGAATTGATGTTATATTGGGTTAACAGTTATAGAGGGATTGTTTCTACTTGTTCTTTTAAACATAGTGGTCTATGTATTATATTAATGATATTTAGAGAGTTGTGGCTTCGAGATGAAAGGCTGAGAAGTATTGATATTTTAGTATTGGAGATTTCTGCCTTAGAACTATTGATATATTGGTGATTTCTGGCTTAGACATACTATTGATACCTTGGAGATTTCTGGCTTAGAACTATTGATACCTTGGAGATTTCTGGCTTAGAACTATTGATACCTTGGAGATTTCTGGTTTAGAACTATTGATATCTTGGAGATTTCTGGATTAGAACTATTGATATATTGGTGATTTCTGGATTAAAAATAATGATACATAAATTGGATTATGTTTTTACTGAGAAGCATTTATATATGTTGGATAACTGTGTAAAACAAGAAACTCAGAAATATGTATCAGAGGTTGGCAGTGAAATAGTTAATGCAGCACTGCAAGTAGAGATTAGCAGTGAAGGTGTTAATAAAGTGCCACTCCCTGGTGACACAGAGGAGACTACTCTCCCAGGAGTGTTAAGCACTCTGTGCATATGTTACATTAAAATTCACTTTCCTTGCTTCAGCAGGCAGCTAATATGCTGCATCACATTAAAATCTAATTAGACACTGAAACTGCAACGAGGTCGGTGAATTTTGGTCCCCGAGTCAATTTGGTCCATGTACAGATGTCTACGCTGTATCAGCACTTTCTCTGTTGTACTTCCTCTGTTGTACTTCCTCTGTTGTACTTCTTCTGTTGTACTTCCTCTGTTGTACTTCCTCTGTTGTACTTCCTCTGTTGTTGTTGTTCTTCCTCTCTTGTACTTCCTCTATGGGAACTGGGAGGGAACTCTGCAAGAAAACACTGAAATTGTGTTAATGCTGGTAATGTTTACTCCGAGAAGAATGAAGACTAGTTTGTCTTAACATTTCCAGTAAATAATTCAAAACCAATGTGTGATATTTAAAGTTAAAATACGTTATTTTTTAAAATTGTAAACTATTTTTCTGTGATTTTCAAGTCAAGATTAATTTATCATGTGAAGATTGCTTTTTATGTATGAAGCCGAAATAATTTTTGAAATCTACATGTAACGATATTTATCCAAAATATGCATTGATTCTAGCGATTTGATTGGTTGAGAGGAGTCCTTGAAAAGTGTTACACCCCGGTTTGCATACACATGACAGTTATGACATCATACTAAGACATAAATGATTGTGACGTCATCGCCAACCCCATTGACTTGTACATTAGAAAGAAATTTCGGCATGAATATCCACAAACCCGGTACGTTTATAGTGTAAAACTATTACGATTTTGGATAAATTCGTTGCCAGCGTCTCGGGGCCTACGAGCAATTTCAGCTTGTAAAAACCTGTACACCCCGGAAATCACGCTGGTAACTAATAGTATCACCGGAAATTGGTTTGAATACTTGTAATTATAAACAAAACCATTTATCGTGGTACAACACTGTCAACATTATGGCCACAAAACAAGATTTACAATATTTTGTATCCAATTTGTTTATGTTGTTTTCCAATGTATAATAAACAAAAATGACAACATTTTCTACTATTTAATACATACCACATACTTTTAACTTAGTGTGCGTGACCGAAAGATTTGTATATCCAGACTCTGACACAGAATGTATGACATCATACAGTTGTACCACCAGTGTACCACGATACAACAGCTGACAAGTTGATTGACTCACGACTGCATTGCAATCGTCCATTTCCATTCATCTCATGCCTGCACTTGACTCACAGTCATAAATTTCTGCCCTTTGTTCCAATTTTGAAATCAACAAGATGTTCTTCATCTGCCGTAGTGTTAGTGTAAGGTGCGAGATTTATGCCCCTTGTAAAAGGGAGATAATAGCCATGGAACAATAGCGAATCTATCACAGACTCACAATTCAGGTGCCAGTTATCGACCTACAAGAAGGGACGCAATAAAAAATGCTAATTAATTTCATCTCATCTGTAATTAATTTCCTAATCAATTGATCAATTACTTTAATTGACGTTTCTAGCTGGAGAAATGTTCTTCAATGTGGAACACTTGAAGCCGAGGTAATTCATCGCCAGACTTCACTCTTGTTTTATTGAAGGTATTTTCTTAATTAATCTCCTATAATTAAATAGAAAATAATAGGATTAGTTAATAAAATCCTGGGATTACTGAGAGAGAAATAAATGCTTTTTGTTAGCTTGTGCTTTGGTTTAATTACTATTTTAAAGATTTTAATGGGCCAGCGTCCATTGGCTGACTGTAGTTTTTATAATGGCATTCGGTCTGTTATTACGAGAATGACACTTTTGGAATGCAAATTTTTAAATAAATCTGGATGGGACCTTTAAAATATATGAAAATTATTCAATATTCATGAATTCTTTGATGGCCGTTTCTTAAGAGAATGGCTCCCCAGGGTCCAAATCCCATCCCGGTGGGGTACCAGCATTACTGTTCGTGAAAATTCCCCTTCTGATGTGATCACGATCTAGCTGTCTGTAGAGTGGAAATGCAGATATCATCCGTGGTCTGTCAGTACCACCTAGTTTAGTTCTAAGCCAATTGATACTCATGCTAAAACCAATCTACACATCTAAAGTTTGATATATCTACTGGGAAAGGTGGTGGTGCAGTGGGAAAACATTTGGACTTTGGAACCCACCCCAGGGCCCCCACCCCTCACATCATTGTTTACGAAAGTTACATTTCTAACGCAATGTTGATAGGATGCACTGACTGTAGAGTGGCAATGCAGATATCATCCTTGGTTTATCAGTACCAGCCAATGCTAGCAGGTTTAATGCAACATTTAGCGTTACAGATGTTGTGGGTTTCCTTCTGCCCTAAACTAATGAGTCATGATATAAGATAATAAGTGAAAGAATCTTGAAAGCGACTCTAAAAAACCCAATGTACCATAGCACTACAGATTGACATGCATATTAAAGCTAAAGCACATCTGAAAATTGAAACAGCTACGGTACCAATGCACATTAAAAGATTGGTATGTCTACGAAAATCAAAGCACATCTAAAGATTGAATCCGCTACTAAACACAAACAACAGCTGTCATAATGGGTGATGTGCACTTTTGTTATTAACCTTCATCATCCCAATGGTAATTGCAGAGGCCCAATGCCAATAGAATAGGATTGTGAAAAAGTCATCATGGAGAAAAGAAAGAAAACCATTTCATAAAAACATTTATGGATCAGAAAAGTGAAGATGTTTGTTTTCGTCTTGAATCAGTCAGATGCTCTATGTTCAGATCTGATATTGATCATGTCACAGAGTTGGGCTACTGTCACACATGTGTCCATAATTAAAAATCAAATACTTTTTGTTAATTCTGAACTAAAATTATTCACATTGATGAAAAACATTCGTTTAAATAGTGCGTGTCAATATTTGCATTGCCAGTTTGAATTAACTCCATATAATTGCCTGGTCACTCTAGAATGTTAAATCTGGCTATTTGATTTCTGGAAGTGTTTCATTATGGTGTCATGACACAGTGTCATCGACTGACAGTTGGCACAATACAGTCGACACAACCCACTGTGTATGCCAACTCGTCACCAGACACTCTCCTGACACTCTAGTCGGACACTCTTATGTCGGTAGAGCACCTCAATACAACTCTGTTTAACCCCCACTTAAATTACCGTCTCTCAAAATTGTATTTTTTCTTTTATCAGTTAACTCATTGTGCATCTAGTCGCTGGAAGAAATTCGATTGTGTTTTAGTAATTCAAATATTTAAAAATATGATCTAAATTAGTCCTGGCCAATAATAAAACTTGTACGACCGTTTACTTCATTAACTTCTCTAAGTGCCCTAGGCTAGAAGTTGCTTCATTTTTAATTAAAATTTTAATGAATCTGCAACTATGTTCTGTTATCTTGTGCAATTCCGATGGAAAGATTTCTTCTAAGAATAACATTGTACGTTCAGTCATATAAATTCCATTTCTAATTTGTCTGTAGATGCAAATAACACATGCTGCAAAATTGTAAATAATTAAATCTATTGTCATCCTCTTAGGTTAAGGAATCTTCTCCCTGGTTTTAAGGAATCTATTTCTGCTTTGTTTCATCAATATGCCAGTCTATGGTATTCCTGAAAACTGTCTAGATTGTCGACAGTATTTCGTTAAACAATTCTTTATCAATTGTCATGGAAAATGCCTATCTGTTTTGATGTGTCTTATGAATGATGCACTATGTAAATTCAATTATTATTATTATTATTATTATATTATGTTATGTATAGTATAGTATGGCTAGTAAATATTTCATGTTTCAGTATTTATATCATTATTCAGGCAAGTACATTTTAAAGTTAAGTTCCATCCTTAATTATAGATATTATTATTATTATTATTTCTACCACTATTATGATATTACTGATTTAATAAAAGAAGTAAATATAGTGTTTTGTTTGTTCTTTTTTATTATTGCATTCACAATGTTCATTGCCATGCATTTTATCTTCCCATTAAACACTAATTAATAATTATAAGTATGATCTGTGAAAGACGCCAGTCATTTAACACTCTTCACCAAACTCTAATTAATAACTTTGCCGTGAGTCAAGTAGTTTTCTCATTTAGCGAGGTTGACGTCCTCGCGAGGAAATATCTCGAAAAACAAGTTGCTTAAACAAAACCAAATTTACAGCTCAGATTCTGAGGTGGCGAAAATATAGCTCTCATTGTGTCGCGGAGTTTTGAGGACAAAAACCCTGCGACAACTTGATTGTAAAAGGTCCCGTGGGAGCTGAGTTCTTCCTGAGGGGAATCTAGTCCCTGATTAGTTATCATAGAACCAAATTTAATGATTAAGAGGCAAAACTGATTGTAAGAATGTAGAGTTTGGAGGCAGAAAATTTCATTAACAACAAGCCCTCCCATCAGACAGCCGTTACCCTACAAGAGGCCGAAACAGTACCAGCTTTATTATGGATTATTGTCAAGACGGAAAAAAGCTTTCGGCCATTTTCAAAGCGAAGAAGAAAGTTTTGAAAATAAATGAAAATGAATCACTTATAAAGAATACACTGTGGTAAGCCGACAGATGATATGATGACTTGATGCGACATGCGTGAGACGACACTCTTCTTTCCTAGCCCTTTGGAACCAAGTAAATCCTGGGACACTCTTCTTTCCTAGCCCTTTGGAACCAAGTAAATCCTGGACGAAGATGAATATTGCATTATGGGATTGAGCGGAGGTCAAGTAGGGTCAAGCTATACCAGTCATGACTCAGTGCACCAAGGTCTGGTCGTGTCGGTTCTGATATTGTCATCATATTTATCTGTGACGTATCTCGATATTCCAGCAGAATTCCGTCTGTCAGAAAGCTTTACGTGATGGAAACAATCGGCACCGGGCGCATGAACCGGAATGCCTGGAAACATGGTATGGTAAAATATGTCCAGGAATTATTAAATATATGATATGTGACCAGATAAGAGATATTCGGAAAGCATTAGCTTGAAGTTATGGGTTTTATTTTGATTTCAATAGTATTTCAATGTCATGGTGCTCTGGTCATAGTAAGAAGAAAGCCTGAAGCAATACAACTGATGTAGATAAACCATTGGTCATCATTTAAAATTATACACATATAAATACAAAGAAAAATTACAGTATAATTTAATGTAAATTAACAATAGACAAAATTATATGAAAAATATTAAATATTATAGCATTAAAGTTTCTACCTGTGTGTCCTTCATCACGAATAATTGGTAATTCAATATCTGTTTTAACCCTTCGGGCTATAATAAAGACATGCATATCAAAGGATTTACTGTATGGTTCATAATACTTTAGTTTCTGTCTCGATCTGCCTTTAGAAGGGTTAAATCACGTGTTATTCTTCAGCTTTCATAGCATTAGCATGATCAGCCATCAAATTTGCTAAAGGGTTAACAGAATAAGCCCATTGTTACCTGCATTCATATGATATTGTTAATCTTTAAAATTAATTAATGGATATTCTTGAAATATACATATGGGTCATTAATAAATGATCTGGTAATTTTCAAACATCTCACTAACGAGGTTTATTCATTCCGAGGATAATTGGAAAAACCACAATTATTATCCAGACTTGAAGGACAAAGGTCGGGCCATAAAACTGAGATGTTAGTTCCATAATTCCTCCATGACACACAAAGTCATGTAACGTGTGCCCACCATATTCAACATTTACAATTGGGATTAGAATCTAAATTAGTTGTATAAAAAACAACCCTGTTTCATTGGTCTGATCAAGTTTGTTATGTCCACGCAATTCCCTCCTTAATGAGGGTTGTACTTTATCAACTTGAAAAGTTTACGAATTGATCCATAAAGTTCAACTTGACTACCATCTCCCGACAACCCTAACTCCCAAGGGAATAGAAATACGGTTTAATTTCCAATTGTATGAGAATCTATTGTTATATTCCAAAACTGTTTCTTCACTAAGTTGATATTAATTTAATAGAAATCTGATTACCAGGAGAAGATCGGGAGCTATTGGCTGTGACTGAGCCATCTGTATTACCGGGCGAACGCTTCCGCCGATAAAATGTCACTTTATTGAATATTTCCGTGACAGTTTTAAACATGTCGTTTGCTATATCAGTGTTTACTACACACCTGTCCAGATCCCTGGAACGTCACAGCGGACCAATCTGTCCACCGATGGGACTAAACAATGGGACCGTTATTGTGCTTTATCATTTTAAATTGATGTAAAATGTTGCATTTATATCGTTTTATCAAAATTGATGAGGTTTGGGGTAACATACAGGGCCATAAAACACTGCCCGACCCAACCACTGCTTTTGTGGCTGAAGCTAGTTAAGGATATTACGGTCACCCATGGCTGCCATCAAAGACTTGCTCTCGTTCATTAACTGCATAATTGCGATACTAATTAAAACCACTGGTCCCATATTTTTGTGAGTTAGATAAAAGGAAGGTGTCCTCATTATGACCCCTGACACGTCTCAATTGTATTTTCAGGAGAATAAGTGAATTTTATGCCTCAGGTTCTTGAAATAAGAACAGGTCCCTGGTAACAAAGGAACATGGCAATTGTGAAATAGCACACGCTTGAAAGGACGTAACTTTGTTACGAGACGAGTCTTCAGGAAGAGACTTGTTTGTGGACAATTCAAAACTTTCCTGTTAAAACAATATTAGCTACTATTGTTTCAGTCATCCTGCCTGTTCTTGCGCTTTCAGCATATTCTTGTGTGGATTTCGGCTCTAAATACATGTCCTTGCCCTGAGACTACGAAACTTTTATGAGTACGTTTTTGTGCTCAACTCACGTGCTATGCTAAAAAACATGACGTTTTATGAACGAAATTCTGAGTTGAGTATGAGATCATACTTAGAAATGTTTCATAATCTCTGGGCCTGATTATTATTATTATTATTTCCTATTATGTCTTGAATGTAGAGATTAGCCAAAATGTTAATTTAGTAGAATAGCATACAATGTCAGCTAGTAGGATAGCATACATATAGGTGATAGCATGTCAGACAACAAAAATGGAAGGTCTTGGTTTGAATCCTATTTTAGGAAGAAGCTAGTGGTGCACAATACATGTATATTCAACAATGATTTACACTTCTTATGTTATTATGTGCAGTATTTTATTATCATTCTAATTTGTATGCTTAGGGTAGGAGGAAAACCTGAAAACAACTTGGTATTATTATTCTACCTATAAACCAGGGCTGATACTGATTGAATATAGGATGATAACTTTGCACTATGCACTGAAGTACACAATCTAGTACACAATCTTTAATATGGAAAACATATTTACATGTAGTTATTATTAGGTTTAAAAACTCATTTTTCTATTTTGTGGTAAAACTAACAAACCATTTCCCAGTCTGCATGTAACAAGTATCTCTGAAATGCAGCAATTTCATCCATCATTCCATTGTAACCTTTTCCACAAATTATTCTCTTGTCACGAGCAGCAACGCCAAGGTTGATCCAAAAGAAAAACTTCTTGTAAAAAAAAATAAAAAATCCCAACTAGCTAAAGTATTAAAACCATTTCAATGTTTGTGTAATTGGTAGCCCAAAAGTCTTGGCAGCAGTTAACATGAAATTTCCATTAAAAGTCCCAGAAAACAAAGCCTTGAGATATTCCTGATCTGGGGAACTGTTTGGAAGGGACCTTGGTCTCCGACATGAACGGCCGAAAAGTTTTAATTACTCCTACGCTGTGAGCCGAGCCCAGGGCAGTTGCAGGAGCTCAACGTAATTAGGCTGTAATTAAGTCCAGAGTCCATTGTTCTGTGCCCAGTGTAGTGACAGATCAGGTGAACACCGTGGAACATGATGACTGGGAACGTGGGAGGCGATACGGGTCCCAAGGATGGGATATGGGATATAATTGGGTCATTGGTGCTACCTGGTATGTTATACTGGTTACCAATGGGGAATATGGGTGGTTATTTTAGTTGTCATTGGTGATATATGATGTGTCATTGTAGTTGTGAGAGGATAGTGTTCCTTGGCGATATATGATGTGTCATTGTAGTTATGAGAGGATAGTGTTCCTTGGCGATATATATGATGTGTCATTGTAGTTATGAGAGGATAGTGTTCCTTGGTGCTATATGATGTGTCATTGTAGTTATGAGAGGATAGTGTTCCTTGGTGCTATATGATGTGTCATTGTAGTTAAGAGAGGATAGTATGGGACAATGATGAGGTATGTTATGTAGTAGCTACAAAATAATGTTATGTTATGGAGCTACTAGATGCTATTATTCATCATTGGTGCTATATGTTATGTCAGAGTTACTAGAAGATATTATTGGACATAGTGCTACATGGTATGTAATGGTAATTACTAAATGATATTATTGGACATTGGTATGTCAGAGTAGTTACTAGATGACATTATTAGACATGGTATGTAATTGTAATTACTAAATGATATTATTGGACATTGTAATGTCAGAGTAGTTACTAGATGACATTTTTATACATGGTATGTAATGTTAATTACTAAAGGATATTATTGGACATTGTAATGTCAGAGTAGTTACTAGATGACATTATTAGACATGGTATGTAATAGTAATTACTAAAGGATATTATTGGACATTGGTATGTCAGAGTAGTTACTAGATTACATTATTAGACATGGTATGTAATGTTAATTACTAAAGGATATTATTGGACATTGGTATGTCAGAGTAGTTACTAGATGACCTTATTGGACATGGAATGTTAATTACTAAAGGATATTATTGGACATTGGTATGTCAGAGTAGTTACTAGATGACATTATTGGACATGGTATGTAATAGTAGTTACTAAAAGATATTATTGGACATTGGTATGTCAGAGTAGTTACTAGATGACATTATTGGACATGGTGCTACATGGTATGTAATGGTAGTTACCAGTACTATTGCAGATTATTGGCTATTAGTTTATATAGAGAATTGGTCATCATTGGTCATCATTGATGCCTTATTCATTATGTTATGTCATGGTAGTTACTAAAGCCACTATTGGACAGACAGTGAATATTGACTTTGATTGGTGCAAATCTCTGTACCCACATATCACAATTGTACTATAACACACCGATAAGACATTCTTATTAGCACACACAATTAAGTGTAAAACATATAGTACTAAAACCTTGAAAACTCTGATCAGATCAGTTGCTGGCAGTTGTGTTACATGAGTTGAGGTCACTGTATGACATGACAGTTGTGTCACATGAGGTCACTGTATGACATGACAGTTGTGTCACATGTCAGTATATGACATGACAGTTCCGTTATGCTCAGCCTCCGTTGCACGTAATGAGAAGTTTATAATTCATGCTTGAGATCTCAAAGGGCTCAATTAGTTGATTGTACCTCACCCTGAGAAAATACCCCAACCAATCGTCTTTAATAATAGACTTCAATACCGGGCTATTTTCCTCTCCACTAACTCCCATTGTGTTACTGATGCCGGCAATTGCGACAAAACATGCTAACCAACCCTGTTTGTTTTTATTTCTTTGAAGTACTTTATGTAATTGCGAAGAGTATTTTTGTGATGATAGCTCCTCAAATTGTATCCATTGGGTGGGAAAAAGGCGGTGGGATGAAATTTGGCAACTAATTGTTTAAAAATAATGCCAAGGGGGGCTACCATCTGTTCTGTACTGTAGCTTCTCACTGAGTGACGACAGTCGTGTCATGCCATCGTGCGACAATGTTTCAGTTTACACCCGTCCAGAAACAATAATACACTTGATTAACCAACGGCAACTAGGAAATTAAAAACAGCAAATTGGTTGGAATAATATGTTTTAGTTATTCCAAAAGTTTCTCTGACCTTGAGGCTTGTAATGGTCGTTATTCGAATGGATTAATGTCTTGATGAATTTTTAATTAAATTTTCATTATGACAAATAGCAGCTTCTCGTGTCTCCACTTTTAGCACGTTATTCTCGTATCTTAATATCACTGTATAATTTGTATTAAAATCTGCCACAACTATTACATGTTTGTTCATTGTACCGTGCAGCCAATTTCATTATGTTCCATAGTTTTGGTGTACAGCAAGGTGTTATATTCTTTCCCCTACTCTTTAAGTAATCATAAAATAAATATCTTATTCTATTGGTTTTCCTATGTCTCCTATCAACACTCGTATATAATAATGTTATTCATACAACGTATTGTCTAGAGAATCTTAATTCATGATGTATAGTACTTGTTCTAGTTTAGCGTAAATTTATGAGACAGTAATCATTTCCATGGACCAGTTGTAATAGCATCTAAACAAATTCCAAGATGTTGGGTACTCCCAGCATTATAATATTAATTTCTATTTGCATTAATTTTCTATGCTCTACAAACAATTAGCATCTAAAAATAACAAGACATGTCCCGATTTATGTACAAATCGATTTACATTGAACAAAGCGATATCTCCGTTGGTAATTGTCCCCTTTGAAGGCCGCTCTGACCATGTGTCCGAATGTCCAGTGTGGTCAAACCGGCCCCTAGGGGACAGTCTCGGCCTGACCCCTCACAATGCCTGACCCTGCACAATACCAGGGCCTATATTAGTACCAACTGCATTTACAAGGTTTGCAATTTCCACGACTAAAGCCCCTTGAAGATGATACCCTTAATTTGTGCGTCCCTTTAGGGCTCTGATATGGGGCCAGGCCATCGTACAAGTGTGGGCAAAGTATGCCCAGAATACAAATAACCAGATTTGTGTCAAGCCATAAAATATAATTAATTTCCTATGTATTGTTTTTTTTGCCATTCTGAACATGCTTCAGAATGGAAGTAGAATGAAAGGGTTCTCAAGATGGACAAACCTGGAATATTATTTTAAGATTTGTGAATTTTGATGTCTGTATGACACTTTTAATTATATTGCTGTCTTGCCTAGACTAATTAAAGGTCTGAGGTAGGGATACAAAAGCATCAAAAAAATATTAGGATTAAAAAAAAAAGACGAAGAAAATGAATTGAACAATCGTGTAATTTTAAAGATAATGTAAAGTCAGGACTGTTAGATGGTCTTTGATGGACAGAGATTGGAGATGTCAAGACCGGGTCTTTGAACTCCGTACCTGCCCAGGTGTGTCATTAGGAGAACATAGCATGCCATCATGAGACAGGAGACGGACAGTCTAATTGTCCAGAATGGACTGCAGCAGGAAATGGTTGATCCAACCATGATTAGAAATCATCTGTATTTGGCGTGTTCTGATGTAATTTTTACCAAAGATAGGAGTCGGAAAAGAACAGTCATACTATAAAATTAGTTCAGGCTGAGATATTACGAAACTTTGAGTCCGCTTTCATGCTCAACTCAAAGTTAACAATTAATCGTATAAATTTTGAACTTTAGTATTAAATCGTACTAAAAAATGTTTCATAATCTCAGGGCCAGTGTATCGTTTCTCAAAGCTCTCTTATCCACTAAGACTAAGAGAACAAAGCATTCTGTTTGCCGATAGCTAATAATACTGCTAAGAGAGTGCTATCAAGGTCTATTAGCGGATATATATATATATATATATATATATATATATATACAGTGCACCCTCGCTATAACGCCCTTCA
>JAUTBV010117622.1:0-13448 GCA_032361325.1 Lepetodrilus fucensis
ACCCAAGCTGCCAGGTAAGGCCCTAGAAGGTTTTACATTCACAATTCCATCTATTCCTACCGGGTACCCATTAACAGCTGGGTGGACTGGAGCAGTGTGGATCTAAGCACTTTGTTCAAGAGTGCTACACGATGGCATGTGCTAGGCTCGAACCCAGGACCTCCGGGTTATGTGTGTGTGTGTGTGTGTGTGTGTGTGTGTGTGTGTGTGTACGTGTGTACGTGTGTGATGGATAAAGTGTGTGAGAGAGAGAGAAAAAACAAAGGAAAAAAGAGAGAGAATGACGGGGGACTTGCACATTAATATCTATGCATCACTCTAGGCCACATTCCTATCCAGTGAAACGGTAGAAAATCCAATACCGTATACTATTACATTTGGGTACAGTATATGCCTGCAATATCGTGTCGTCATTATATGACTGACAATGCCTGCCCTCCTAGTACCGTGTTGTGGTGTACATATGTCACATTACCTATCTGCTTTCTTACAGGTTCTGCAGATCGATGACGCCAGCCAGATCACTTTCAGGATGTTCGCGGTCATCTCAGCACTGTCAGAGAGGGTCACACTGATGGAGTAAGTTCAACAGTGGTAGTGACAGTCACCAAGGAATAACACTCCTATCATAATGGCCTGTGTTTTCGAAGATGGGGGCTTACGTGAGCTCTTGTAGTGATATACGCGAGATAGGCGGATATAACTCGCGTGTATGCTCACGAAAGCCCCACGCACCAGTCGCATGTCTAGTCTCTGATTGGTTGCTTATATAAGTTATTAAAATATTCATACTGGTGAACAGTAATCGAAAACGGAGTTCTATATAGACAGTGATCCCAGGGTATTTGACGGCGGTTAGTGTAGTCATAGTGGCCTGTGTTTTCGAGGATGAGACGAATAGTAATATTAATAATAGAACTAAACCAAGCAGTTTATATATTATTAATGCACGCGTTTCAAACATGCTGTTTCCTGTGTTCAGCCCTGTAGCCAAGCATCTTATAGAGATCTGCGACCTGCTGGACATACAACGCAAGATGAGTCTGTATCAGTCTATGTTCTACTGCAATGTCAACTCAGACAGGAGCTCCAACTTCATCAAGGCGGACTCTCTCCGCATAGAACTGATAGCGGGCGGTCTGAACTGGAAGCAACAAGACTACATCATGGAGAGACTGCAGCCCAACTTCTTCAACGAGGTATAACATAATAAGGAATCCTTGAAGTGAATTGTATTGTGTATGCTTCTCACATTTGTTTCATCGGCAACAGCCGTGGTTTGTGGATCGTACCGTTAATGCTTAGTTACTGTTGGAGGTAGTGTTGGCAGTGGTTGTGGTGTTTGGTGGTGGTGGTAGTAGTAGTGATGCTGTGGTGGTAGTGGTTGCGGCGGTGGTGGTTGTAGTAGTTGTGGTGGTGTTGGTGGTGTTGGTGGTGGTGTGGTGGTTGTGTTGATGGTGGTGGTGGTGGATGTTGTGGTTGTTATGGTTAACGCCATTATAAGACCAATGTAAGCGTTTTCTAGTAAAGTCATCTGAACACATAGAAACCATCCAAACATATATTCTGAATACAAACAACAATTCTATATAAAATTCATGAATTAATAGCATGATTATTTTCGGGTTTTCAGTGTATTTCGGTGAAACACATTTTGTTTCTGGAAGTACACGTTTTGAAATCATTCTGTTATTACGTTCAACACATCCATGCAGCACTTGATTACACTAAGTGGTGTCCTCCCTCTAGAGGGATTCGACCCCCAGACACCGTAATTCCTTGATGAATGCAGCTTGTTAATTCATCCCACTTACTTAAATGTAGAACTAATTGACTCGCAGACTAAAATGTCCAAACTACATTATTTTGACCTTTCTTCAGCCTACTTGTTGCACTTTCCATTTCCCGCGACTACTTTCCTAACGACTGTCTTCCTGTACATGTCATATCTGTTAGTCGTCCGGACAACGTTTTCCTAACGACTAGTCACAGCGGAGTGACAGGAGACGTTCGTCAGACGTAGCGCGGTGGTATTGCTCGTTATTTCAGACCACTTATAGGGCGGGTCTGGTGGATGTCTCGCTTTAGTCTGATAAGGTTTTAGTCACTAGGTAATCTTTACAGTCATTATTTCCACAAATACATGCACATCCGGAAATAACGGAAAATGGCATACTGTGCCCACGGTAATAGCAGTCATAATAACAGCAGAAATAAACCAGTATTATTTTCTGATTATTTCTAATGCATGGGTCTCGTAAACGAAGAAGTACATCGACACAAACAAAGTAAAATAGGAATTGTATGAAACATGTGTATACCTTCAAGTACTAAATTCAAATATATGTTGAAAACCGTGTATGACCTGTATGTATAATATATCAATAATTGTAGTAATGGTCAAAGAAAAAAAAACAGGTATAAAATTGCATGTGATATTTGATCAAAATAGTATTGCTAATTTATGTATTATTATTATTATTATTATTATTATTATTATTATTATTATAATATATTATTTTATTATTATTTTATGTATTTATTGTTTAAATGTATTAGTAGTACTGGTACTAGTAGTAGTAATCGTAGTTGTAGTAATAGTAGTAGCAGTAGTACTTAGTATTATTACCATTTAGGATTTTAAGGAGGATTTATATAATGCAATAGCTCCGAGAGCTACAGGAAATATGTTCCAGGGAAGTAAAATGCATGAATGTAATTTCCTTTCAGATATCATTCTTGGACTACATATGCTACATCCCGCTCTTCCTGTCAATGCACGACAACATCTGCAACAACCCTCTGGACATGTCGTCCAACAAGTTCGAAGGTCTGCTCCGGAAGCCGTCAGGAGGTCACCGCCAGAGGGACATCAACCCTCTCGGGCAGCCACTAAGCAAGCACTCTTCCTACCAGCTCCGGCAGCAGGCGCAGGACATCCTGAACGGGAAGCTCAACGTAGAAGACGTGGATGCCGAGCAGAGAGAGGTCCTCAACAAGTATGCCACGTAAGTAGATCTTCTTCTGGAACCCGTTGCACGACGCTCTTGTAGCGCTACAATAGTTGTAACTGGTTTCCTGCCACAATAGAAAGCGTTGACCTTACAATAGTTGTAGCCTTACAAGAGTGTCGTGCATACGGGCTCCTGGATGCCGACCTTCTCCTTCTCCACAGACTCGTCCTCCACAAGCAGGTACAACCTGGGGTGCGTTCAAAAACACAAGGACTTGCAAGCGGCTTATCAAACTAGCCACTGTCTCAAGAGTCATATGAACCGTACATGAGACGGGAGACCAGTTTAGCTAAGCGGCTTACTCAGTCCTGTGCTTATTGGTCGTAATCAAAGGTTATCAGAGTTTCAAGGTATAGTTCTGATCGAAAGCGGCAGTGTTTATAGACTGGACGCAATATGAAGTGATTTTTAAACAGAAGTCTTCTTGGTTGTTCAAATAATGGGGCTGGGGACAATAGATACTGTATTCAAATTTAATTCCATTTTGGATAAAACGGGTATTCAGTTGAATGAAGTTAGTATAACCTTTAAGGTGACACTGTAAATTGTAATAATGTTCTGTGTACATAAGGCTCTGATATTAGGATTATTTCTTGAACACGAATTCATGCTTGACTCATATTTTGATTTGGGTTTTGAGCGTAAATCGTACTCAAAAAGGTTTCGTAATCTCAAGGTCAGTATTACTTGTTACAATGGTGGGGATGATACCATCGGAATATTTTTTTTCAGTCTTCCCAAGATCCTCCAGTCGCCGGATTCAACACCTCGCTCCAATTCCAGCCTAGGCTGACCGGAAGTAGAGTTCAAATGCTCAGTCCAAGATGACCACCGTCACGACATGGGGCTTCAATAGAAGGACGATCACACCATACCACCATGCGCGTCTTTTAGTGGAACCATTTGGTGGACTGTTTTGTACAACCGTGATATTCGTCTTGTTTTGTAACTGCAGCTAACGATTTGTCGTGATACGCTAAACTGTGATACTAAGGTTTAATTATTTGAGTTTCGTGTCAGTGGATGGGATTTATCCAATGAACTTTATCCAATAGACGTTATCCAGTGGATGTTATTCCAGAATTTCATCCAGTGGCATGCTATGTATATATGACGTTTATATAACGAGTGCTATCTGTTGCGTGAAGTATGAAATGGTGCTATACAGTTTGTACAAACTAACAAACGTTTTAAAATATATACCCCCAGAAATTCCACAGAAAGAGCCCGTAGATACTTTATGTTTATATGTAGCAGAAACAGTAGGTTCGCTTCTATGACTATGTAGATCCAGGTATTTGTAGGTACCAAACCATTGGGTTAGAAGTCATCAATCAAGACGTAACATTTCTGATTGCTGGATCTCGCCATCATCTCGCAACATTCGTATGTAAAACATTAAGCTTAAGAGTATCATTTAATTAATTGGAAGTTTGAAACTACACAAATAGTCGTATCTTAATTACAGTATTACTGTTATTTATTTAAATACAAGGGTGACTTTATGACGCATGCATTTAAGTTAATTTCACTACTGTACCACTTGCGGTATGATAACTTTAGACTCAGTTACTGGCGCATTACGGAAGGTGGGTAATCGTGATAATCAATTTCGAAATAGTAGATTATGATCAATGTCTAAGTACAGCTAACACACGTGTACTGGGGGTATTTATATATATTATTTATACACGCATGGTTTTCTGTAAATGGGACAATTTGTCGTATGTCTCCGTATTAATACACAACTTGCCAATACTACTATCAGTCAAGTCAGTTGGCATAATCATGAAAAACATGCACTGTAATATTTATTGAATAATTTATACGTGTTATGTTTCTATACTCGTTAGTGCTCACAGTTGATGACGTATTATACTGTTGATATTTTCTATTTGTATATTCGTGTTGACACGTAGGTCAACGATGTGAAAGAAGACGTTTATAGTCAAACTTGAAATCAAGAAGGGTGTGTTCCCACTTCCCAGCTGTGGTATATTAGAGTGCTGCATTTTATAAACAATTCACAAGCATGAAACATACGTTACCCCTTGTTTCCGTTGATAATATACTCATGATTGTTTACAAGACACCCCGTTTCGTGCTATGCTGATATGCAGATAATATTTATAATAAGTGCTAGACAACTGTATAAAGTTACGTTTTTCTCTATTCCAACGTGCCAATAATATTCATACTTTACCTGGTGTGTTTTGAATAAAATAATGCCATCTGGATGTTTCGTATCCGTTTGATTGCATGAGAATCACTTCACGGAACCGGATGTGTGTCACAGCGTTCTGCACAAGTTCTGCACATGTATTAATATGTTGATGGTCACTCACACCGGGGATGTGTGTGTGTGTGTGTGTGTGTAAGTGAGTGTGCTTGTGTGTGTGTGTGTGTGTGTGCGCGCTCGTGTGTGTTTGTTTGTGTCTGTTTGTGTGTGTGCATGTGTGTGTGAGAGAGAGAGAGAGAGCGAGAGAGGGGGAGTCGAGAGGGAGGGAGAAAAGAGCGAGAGAGAAAGAGTAAAATAAAGGAAGACAGGTAGAGAGGGGGAAGAACATAGACGAGAAAGGGGAAGAGAGAAAGAAAGAGAGCGAGCGATGGAGGGGTAGAGCATAGCGGAAATTGACATGTCTTTGTGTGTGTGAGTGTGTTTGTGTGTGTTTGTGTGTTTTTGTGTGTGTGTGTGTGTGTGTGTGTGTGTGTGTGTGTGTGTGTGTGTGTGATAGAGAGAGAGCTAGATAGATAGAAAAAAAGAGTAGAGGGAGGGAGAGGAGAGCGAGAAGAGAAAGAGACAAGAGGGTTAACAGTAACTTAACACTTACCGTACCACCTAAACATTGTGTCACCAATTCCATGATATCTACACATGTACTACAAGCACAGACAGATAGCACCAGTACAGTGCTACCACACGGCACTACCGCCATAACCATTGAGAATGAGATCGCCGAGTCTTACTTCTTGTAAGTCGACCGGAAGTTTAACCCGCATGTCCCATTGTGCCCATCCTCGAACCACAGGCTAGTATGATTATACATAACCTCCGTCAAATAGTTGAATGTGTAGTCATACCCGCCTGGGGGTCGAGGATGCAGTGTGTCACTATACCTTTGAATTGCATGGATCTGCTAACCGTGTTTACACTCCCATAAACATACAGTGTTCATGTTACCCTACACATGCTAACATTTGTTACCCAACTGCTAACACTTGTTACCCACCTTAACACTTGTTACATCGCCTTACACTTAATAGGAATACCTACAGTTACGTCGTACATTAGTTACTATAGCCTTATCAAATTGGTCCCTAATTACCAGGAATAAATGTTTAATTGATTGATACCATTTGTATTGCTATCCATTGTCCTGTCGTTCCAAATTCTGTTCTGCGTTTATTTCCATGCTAATAGAATATACATAGAACCGGAATGCAACCTATTATTCACACAGTCAAACTGTCGACCATTTCCTGCAAATTATTGTAGATTAATGGCGTGATGTTTTTGTACAAGAATGGATGGAGCCTGGTTTTATTTTTAAAAACATATTTTTTTTATGAGAAACAACTCGGCGTTTTTACGTCAATTTATGTCTCGGAGGCTTTGATAACCAAACAAAACTGATGCATGTTGCACGAGATTTGTTATCATTTAAAATAATGCCGAGCATGTGGTCAGCGGGGAGTATTCTGGAATGGATCCTCCATCATAGAGGACGACATGGCTCCATACAGTCTTTCCAGCAGTCTGTGTTAACAGGGTTTTTTCACCTTTCAAATATTTTCACTTCACCAGTGTGGAACGCCTGCCGTTTATAATGACAGGCCATAATGACAATGCCGTCTGTCGTTATTAATCAATCGCCAGTGATATCCGTTTGGTCAGGAACGCATGGGAGTTATTCACCTTAGACCGACTAGCCTCGTCGAGATAGCGCTGTCGACATAGAACGCTATTGTCCCGAGAACGCTCCAGACTTCGACGACTGCACCGCGGAGATGCTTTAGAGTTTGGAGAGTAAGCAGTGTTTTCGATTAGAACGATATTTATTGTCGTTTATCGATTACTTACCATTTGATTAGCCTATTAATGATGTAATTAAATCCAGCGACGTCGAAATGCCCTCTATTAGTGCTTGACAATATCTTACTTCATCATGGCCTTGACTTTTATTAGCGAATATCAATTGCATCGCATCCCCCGGCTTTCTAAAGTACTAGGTATAGTATATAGTGTGTATGCATAAACTGATTTGAGCTCTAGACCGTTGTTAAAAACAGAAATGTCCCTATCCTTTGTAGTATCAATGTTTATATGATTGTTAGCACAAAACGGCACTGCATTGGTCGTGTCAGAAATAATGTTCTTTGTTGACTGTTTTGATCTTTGAATTTTAAGAATTAACTATACCAGACACAACATTTACAAGATTACGTCTTTTTAAATATGGATGTCTTTTTACATATGGATGTCTATGAATGAACTCTTCGTACTGGCTCTAAGTACATGCACGTACGTGTGTGTGTGTGTGTGTGTGTGTGTGTGTGTGTGGTGTGCGTGCGTGTCTGCGTGTGTGTGTGTGCGTGTGCGTGTACGTGTCTGTGTGCTAGACACGTAGACGATAGGATACTGACACTGTTCATCCTTGCGGCGACACTCTCCAGAAGTGTTACAACCATGACGTGTCTAACACCACATAATTGCGTGTAATACTAGCAGCGTAATTACACGCGCTTTAAATAAACAGCGAATATTAGAAACTGTACCGGGAATAGACGTTCACGAAACATTAGGGATGGTGGTAAGTGTTAGAGGTATTAAATGGCGTCTGTGATGGTGAATGGTAAAACGGTAAATGGCTTGCGGTACTTCATAGTCAAGCAACAGTAATCAATGGTCAAAGTGTGTTGTGTTCATACCCCTTCATAGTATTCTCTCCCATACATATATACATTTGTAAGTTCTAATGACAAATTAATAAGAGGTTTTGGTAATTAAGGTTAAGCGTACATTTAACTATACAATTATTACTAATACTCGTGTATGATGTATAAGAGACATTTAACACCAACGTCGGTTGTAAGGGTCCTAATGTTTAAATCTACAATTCTTCAACTGAGGGCATATAAAGTCCTGCTGGAAGAATAGACAGCAATGATTTAATTAATATTATTTCTTAAATTGTTCTTGATAATTTACTCTGAATGCTCGGTATTATCAGGTAATGTATACATGTATGTTTAAACTGTAATAATGCTTGTTTAGAGTTTATTATTTTTTTAATACATATGCGACTACTCACGTAACATGTATCGGAAATCAAGTCTTATTTAATTTGCATACTACAAACATTGTTATGTTATAGAAACCGCAAGAGGAGAGAAGGTCAAAAGGTAAGTTTTCCTGAATTAAATATTCAGTGTCAACGGTCAATAAATGGAATAATACCACCAATGCATCTTGGGTCTCGTGAACAATATCCAATTTAACGTTTACAAACATCATGTTAAATACTTCCTGAAATCTACCACTGGAACCGCTGAGTCTGGGTATCGTTTCTCGAAGCTCTCGTAGCTACTAAAGCCCCATCCTCGAAAACCCAGGCCATTATGACTACACTAACCTCCGTCAAATACCCTGAGATCCATGTTTTCAGAGTTATCTCCGCCTATCACGCGTGTATCTCTACCAGAGCTCACGTAAGCCCCATGCATCAGTCGCATGTCTAGTCTCTGATTGGTTGATTATATAATTTATTAAAATATTCATACTGGCGAACAGTAGTAGAAAACGGAGTTCTATATAGACAGTGATCCCAGGGTATTTGACGGAGCTTAGTGTAGTCATAATTAATGGCTTGGGTTTTAGAAGATGATATATAGTAATAATTCTTTAGATTGCACAGCGAAACTTCAAAACGTTGATTATAATTGTTAAGCGACTATTTTATTTCATATTTGCAGTTCGAAACATTTTTTGATTATACTAATTCCTCTGCGCATAGACATGCACGTGTAAATATGCATGGATGCCAATACACTATACAAAGTCATTGGGAATTATATGGGTCTACTGATTATGTATAGTTGCACATTATCCATACAAGTCTAACATCAGGTACTATTTCGAATCCAATACGTTTGTGCAGCTGTATCGATGGTTCGTTAGATGCGTCAATGAGAACAAACACTTCTTTACTTTTCACTAGACAGAGCGCAGTCAATTGAGACATGATGACCTTCGCGTGACCTTGACCTCTGTATTCCTCCATTACATGCAGCATTCCCGGTATTCCGTTGTGATACGTTATTGCGTATCCGACTAGTGATTTGTCCTCGTTGTACAGCGCTACAGATGGCATTGAGGCTATCATTTCCCTGACATAAAATTCCGTTTCCTCTCCAGTTCGTTTGTACGGCCAGTTTTGGGTAACCATTTCGCTCTGTTCCGGTTGGAGACTTGTCACTGAGAACCCGGATGGAACTGAGCTAGAACGAAAATAATGTGCTTGTATTGCAAGGTGCAATCAATGTAGGCATGTATTTAGCCATGATCATAAAGTAATAGCCTAATGCCGCTCCAATCAATTACGCATTTTAAACATTATTGTTTCATAGAAAATAATATAGAATTACAATTTATTACTGAAAAACAAGCTATTGTGAGAATAAATCACATCAAGCATATTTATTGTAAGTATTGTCCTTGGTTTGTCAGTACCAGTCAGTGCTCAAAGGTATACTGTAAAATTCGGCTCTACGGATGTTGCTGATTTCTTGCCCTAAAAACCTATGTAAGTGAACGAATCTTTAAAGCGGCTCTAAACCACGATTCAAAAGAAAAGAAGAAAAAGAACAGATAAATATGGACACCGTAGGGCTATTGTTTATGGACGGTTGTCATGACAAATCCGCACACCAAATTTCCACTGCTATGTAATAAGTTAATTAATTAATTAATTAATAAAAGGTAAATATATACGTACAGTTTGTATGCTCGAAACACCGGCCATTATGTGATGGTTAACACACTGCCCGAGGGCGTTACGGTATATAATGCACGACGTTGAAGGGCGTAGCCCGAAGGCGCAGCCCGAGGGGTAATTCCTGAAACGGAGTGCATTACATGCCAGTAACGCCCGAGGGCCGTGTGGTAACTGTCATATATCACGACAGAAATATACAAATAAACGTTGTATACCAATTATAAGATGAATATATTTAATATATAAGGGATTTTACGAGCGATTCATTCAAATGACTACCGTATTGAACATCTATAAAACGTTAGGTTGAACTTTGGTTGGCTAGGTGGCCTAATGGACAAGAGCCCCCAAAAATGCGAGACTTATTATATATGGCCACTTAACATCCGTCAGAGTAGTCATAATAGCCGGGATTTCGAGAATGTCATGCGGCACCGTTGAACATTTTATTAAAGTTCTACATTCAAATTGCTTCTAATACCTTAACTTCAGCTGCTTGGATGTTGTTTTCGTAAGGACGAATGGTCCAATTCTGTAAAACGGAATATTGCGACTGGTGATGATATCTGTAACTACTTGTTCCAATCTCGTGTCCACATCTGAAATAATAATAATAATAATATTAAAATAATCTGAAAATTAATTAACTTTATTCTTTCGCGTGCCTTTAACATTTAGACTGTAAATTCGTGTATACACATGACCAACTCTCTACGCTTTAACTAGTTTGTCATTGGGCCACCTCTTCAAATGGACGGGACGATTTTCAAATCGGAGACAAAGGGCACCACGACCAAAACGGAAGTATCCTTATTCTGGTACAGCGATAAATAGCGGAAACATTTGTTGGAGTGTTTGTTGGTAGAGCTTGTACGCCTCTAATGCTAGCCATATACTACTGCGACTAACTGCGACGCGACTGGCTTTTCAGTTCTTGGTAACAGTCGCTGCGACGCCAATCGCAAGTAGTCGGGGTCGACCAAGCAGACCGTTTCACTGTTTACTGTTTATTGTGTTATCACATGACAAAAGTCAGTACTACGATTTGGTCAGTCGTAGTCAGTCCCTGCGCCGAGATTACCTGCGATTCGGTTTTTTTTAATTGCCTGCGATCGGTGGAATTTCCGTCGCACGACTGGAATCGCAGCAGTGTACAGCTAGCATAAGGCAATGGCGTAGTCTACGGCGTAGTCTATGGCGTAGTCTATGGCGTAGCAATGGCGTAGTCTATGGCTAAGGATGGAGATATATAGAGTATCTTAGAGTTGTCCTGTTTTCTACATAACAGGTGCCATGGTAGGTTGTCCACGAAATGTCTCTGACAAGGACTACCCTGGTATGCAGGTAGCCTATAATATAGTTCGAGATTCCTCTAACGTTACCTGCTGGACATATGAGACTTTTTATATATGTATATCCAGTGTATATACATATATAAAAAGTCTCATATGTCCAGCAGGTAACGTTAGAGGAATCTCGAACTACCGGTAGAATTGAAACGCCAGCTTTGGGTAGTATTGATAACACTTATATACCACATTTATTATTGTATATAAGGTACTAAGCAAGCTGCTAGTTTTCATCTATTTGCCACGATATACTTTAACATGTAATTCATCTATCTAGAAATACTAATGATACTTTCTTGCGTACTTAAGCACTGTTCTTGTAACACTCGCCTCGCATTAGGCCAATCAGGAACTGGTAAGGGAAACAGAGAGAGACAATTCAGATTGTTGACAAGTAGGTCAACAGACATAGGCATTGTAATCCGTCACACGTAAATATACTTCAACATGTCAAACACATATGACTGTAATAGGGAAATTACCCAGTCTATGAATCAACTTTGATTTTGAATGTTGACGTTAACACATAACTGCGTTATCTGGCGTTACTCTCTGAAACTAAAACAACCACACACACACACACATGTGCGCGCACGCACACACACACACACACACATGCGCGCGCGCGCACACACACACACACACACACACACATTAAATCAATGTTTCCTTACTACCGATCCGCACGGCATCTCCCATTGTTGCAAGGAAGGAAAAGGTTAATGCTAGATATAAACGTTGGTGTAGCACTCTTGAGCAAAGTGCTTAGATCCACACTGCTCCAGTCCACCCAGCTGTGAATGGGTACCCGGTATGGAGAGATGGAATTGTGAATGTAAAACCTTCTCTCGCCTTAACCGGCAGCTTGCGTTTTATACTCCCCAGGGAGTTGAGATGGTGCCATGAGTGCACATTGATCCATTGGCCGGGGTAATAACGTAGCGCTATGAGCATGCTTCTGCAGTATGGATTTGGCGCGATATAAAAAAACACCTTCACATTAAACGTATCAAATCATTATCTTGTAATTGCTTAACAGAAAACAATACGAATACATTGTGAAGGAGTTGCGTGGTTATCTCTGACACAGACTATACAACTTAAGACAACTGACTCATCGGGTAAACACAGTCTTCAACGTAATCTCCTGAACACTCATGTTTGATTCTACCCATGTTTTTACCCCCGGAATATCACCGCAGACAATTAAAGCAGGTTCCACGATACACGGAGAACACATGTTTGTATTACTACACAGAAATAGCGAGTTGAGCGATCATTGAATGACGAGCGGAACCGGTTGTGCGCGTGTTGTTAAAGGTCTACCGTCCTATCAATACCATCGCTGCTATCGCGGAAGAAGCACAAGCACGTGTTTCTAAATCTGATGCTCATCATTGTACTGGATAGCAGAGAGTTAGCTGTGTCTATTTCTGTAAAGTGTATGAGTGTATAGAGAGAGACATGCAAGCTCAATATATATGTAGACGATGGCATTGTGATGTGCATACAACATTTGGTTATGTTTTCGTATACATGTTAACATGCCTTGGTATATTGGAAACGTCGTAGCCATTACATACGTATACCAAACAATTGAAGACATACATTGATCTATGTAACAACTTTCTTATATTAGTACTAGTATTATAATTGTATTAGTGAAATAGGAAAACCTTCGTCAATGGTGCTTGTGATAATACTATTTAATTATAACGCATTTAATGTATATTTTGTTGTCTCGCCATGGCTGTTACCGTCTGCATATGTGTTCCATTGTTATTGCGTTCTTATTTCTTCTCTTTCATCAGCTATCTGTCCACTGTGGTCTTTCTATTTCCCAATATAGCGACATTTACATGCATGTGTCTCTTTCTTTATTTGTCCGCTCCTTATCCTTCTTCTCTCTTTCTCTCCTATTTCATTTCTCCCCCTCTCTCTCATATATCTATATTTCTGTCTCCCTGTCTGTCTCTCTCTCGCTTGCTATCTATGTATGTCTGTTTATCTCTGTATCTCTATCTCTGTCTCTCGCGCGCTCTCTCTTTCTCTATCTCCTCTCTCTATCCTCTCTCTCTCCCCCTCTCTCC
>JAUTBV010117633.1:0-13448 GCA_032361325.1 Lepetodrilus fucensis
AGCAAGGAAAAAGCATATGTTGCCGAGATTGTACATGTTACTGTATCCCATATTCGTGTATAACGCGGGTATTATAATGCGGGGGGGTATGTCATGGACCCCAACTTCCGCGTTATACCGAGGGTGCACATGTATTTCATTGTATGTTTTGTTTGTGTCGTCGCCTATGGGCAAAACATTCCCGCTGCGACATAAGGCATAAATTCATTCATGTAATGGGAGCGGTACCGGTAAAAAATGCACTGGCTTATGTACCAATCCTTTTGTACTATTTGTGCGATAAAATGTTTAAATCACTATCATAATTTTTTTTACATTGGAATCAATATGCAATATATTGGAAAGAGAATCATTTATTTGCTCTGCAAAAGGTTTGTTATTTTTTCATTATGCAGGGTATTGTTTATCAAAGCTCTTGTGTCTACTATGAGAACATAGCACTCTCGTAAGTGCCCGATTGCTGTGTATTAGAGATTGCTGTGAGAGTCTCATAGTAAATAAGAGAGATTCATGAAATGATACCCTAGTTGTCAAATATAAATAGTACGCAGCTTTTGTACTCATGAAAATGTTATATTATGAAAAACAATACCAAGTACTGTAAATCATGAAATTAATGCGAGCATAATATTAATGCGAAAAATGCGACCGCCATATTGTCGCATTCAATTGCTGCACATTAAAGGTAAGTACCAGGAATAAACATGTATGGCGACATGACTGTTTTATTGGTGTCACATTTATGTCTAAAATCTAGATTTCGCATTAAATTAATGATGCATTAATTTCGTGATTTACAGTATTTTGAATAATAATTATACTAGCCCGAACAGTAATACAAATAACAAATGTCATGAATTCCTACTCGCCCTTAGTATACCTTTAACATTGGGAGAAATGGTCTGGGCTAGCGGGCTAGTGTTAATTTTGATGGCTGGTAAATCTTCATGTTGAAATGCACTGAAGTTATTGCAGTGCCTTCACTGAATAATTCCATGCCGAAACCTAACAAGCTGAAAATGAAGTGCACTGACATGTAGTTTCGGGGAAAAAAAGGCAAAAATAGATTGACATTCAAGTCCGGGTCGACTGCATTAAATTCTTCGACAGACAAAATTTCTGCCATGCTGAGTGTTTCCGATAATGGCTGAATGTTGAAGATTACTGTGCCGAGTTTCCCCATCACGTGTTGCAATTCCGAGATTGACATAACTAATATCAGAGTGCGCCACTGGGGGTGAGTAGCTTGACTTCTCTCAGACAGGTGGCGATGTGATAATATTAAGAAAAAATACCATGTACTTTTGAAATGAGACAAGGATTACAGAATAAGAATCAAATGTTTAGATTTGAAAAGCTATATGATAAATTGATGAGAAATTGCAAAATTTGTGTAGTCGTATCATAACATATTTTGAAATAAAGAAAACAACAAAAGAAACAACAAAATATATTAAAATATTTAAGCAATTTATTGTCTTGAAAATTGTCATTTCAATCTTTTATAAATAATGTGTTCCCTCCAGCCATTAGAATGATTAAATTTGTTGAAAAATAAAAAATAATTTGTTGAAAATAATGTCCATAAAAAAAATCAGGAAATTGGAATGGCCTAAAGAAGATATTCATTTAAGACCATCATTTTATGGTTGTTCACTAAAGTTAGAACAATTTCAAAGTACATGTATTTCATTAAACTAATTTATGTAGGACTATTAACTACTAGTAGTTAACTAACCTTGTCAATCAACTATTATACCATCCCATGACAAGAGAACATTACGGTACTTTTACCACTGCACACCACACTCTTTCCAAGACAAGTTTAATTATTCAAAGTTGGTTGTCTTAGAAACAGCTGTGAAAAATGCATTGAATTCGATAACCTCTGTCCATGTGTCACACCACACCATTCAGAGTGGAATATTTCTGGAAAGTATTTAGTTTAGTTTGTAATACTTGTGCTCAGTATAATAAGAAAAAATAATGGAATTCTGTCTGAGCTTGCTCCATGGAATATTGGCTCAGTTTCATGTCCACAACGTGCCATAGAGTAATGCCGTAGAAAGATTATGTTATAAGATAATTGGAATTAGATATTGAGTTTAGTCGATGTGGGAAATATTAAAGTGTTGTACAGTTTTTGAACAAATATATTAGTTGTGCAACATATATACAAAATATGTCCATATGGTATATCAAAATGTAACGAAATACATGTACTCAAAAGCAACAACACGCATGCACGCACACACGCACACATTCATACACACACACACACACACACACACACACACACACACACACACTTCATATTAAAAATATACTAATAAAACATTATAAATATAGATCTACATGTACTGTACACTAAAGAACAACAAATAAATATACTAAAAAACAACTAAATAGTATGTGTAAAATAAATATGTTCAAAAATAACAAAATATTATATGCAAATACTATCAAACAATAAACTATTTGAGTGAGTGAATTATTATTTTACATCACAGCAGGAATCTTTCACCCATATGACATACATACATCAACATCAACAACATCATTGGCAACAACAACAATAATACAAAATAAATGCAACTGTCATCATATATTATGTCTCACTGGCCTATATCTATTGACAGCAAAGTATATTAATATAACATTTGTATACTTAATTGGCAACCTTTCAATTTCAAATTTACCCTATTCACGCAAGCGAAAAAGACAGTCGCTTAACAGGGGTATTACGACGCCCACGATTACACATTAACCAGAGGCCATGGAGTATATAAAATTGTGAACCGTCATCAACTACAAGAGTATAGAAATAACAGATAATAAAGGATGCAGAGTCCAAAGGACTTCCTGAGAAACCCTTGACATTTCGCCTGCCAGTTTGCAATAGCCGTCATCTGCATGGTGGTGCTTCCATATTATCCCTCATTGACTGTTTATGTTAAAGATTGAATGGTCATCGACACTGCCCACTGCCCAGTGCATGTTCGTAATATTGATCCGGTCAGCAAATCCGCATTAAACTGACACATTCTCTCATCTTCATTTTCATCCATTTGTAACAAAGTCAGGTTCACTTGCGCAAAGATTTATTAGTTTTGGGGACATTGTATTCATAGACTTTCTGTTGAATTCAATTCTTAAAGTGACAATACCGCATATAATATTCCTGTAAATGGTATTACACAAACTCTTTCACAAATCATGTTAGACCATAGCGCCAGAATTTATCATTTTAAAAAACAGGTCTTCCCTGAAATGCGTACCTTGTTTCGTATTGTTTCCATGGAGATGACCTCAGTTGACCTCTCTCTTATTAGCCATTGATGGAGTGTTACTGGCGGAAATGAAAGAATGTTTCCGTTTGGATGAACACAAACTCTGACTATTGTCATTTGGACGTGTGGTCATTTAGTATTAGTAAGTTGAAATGAACACATTGCACTTGCGATTTGAACCATTATCACGTTTTGCAAAAGAAAACAACCTTGTATGCATTCATCCATGAAGTTTGCTTGACATATATAGGATGCTGAATACATCCACTGACATTGACACAATGACATGGAAACAATGTAAAGAAATTGGAAGATAATATTTACACATACAAAATCAACAGCTGAAATAATTAATGAATATTAATGCCAATATAGAAGGATTTTTATGTGTTTTCTGATTTGAATGGAAGCTTTGATCTGCAGTTCTGTACCAGAGTAAGACTTATATATTCTTTACACGCTATTCTTAAAATGATGCAATATGATCAATATACTAGTATCTAATCTGTAATTCTGAAAATGATGCAGTTTGTCATATTTATTTTATATGCAAGATGCATAATTCTGTAAATAATTCAATGTTACCTCCACATACACATGTGCATGAATGCATGCGCACACACACACACACTAATAGTTTTCCTCATAGGTTTTATAAAACAATTTATATACAAATGGTCTAAAAATAATTTCTATACAAACTGTTCGTCAAACTGCAATAAATGTGTGTGTTTTTCTTTTGCATATACCAGACAAACTACCTTAAATAATAATTTCATCTGCAGACCTTAAAGTACAGATCACAAAGGGCTATATCTTTCATTCAAGCTAAAACTTCACAGGGAAGTTCACATTACCAAACAAAAATGTTAGTCTACAAAGTCTACACAAAGTCTTACAAAGGCTCTCTTATGATTATAATCAATACTTTTTATTTAAAATTTTACTTAAAATTTCTTTGCTGGATCAAACAAGCCAGATTTGCATAGACTAGTTGGAGGTAGTTGGGGCAAGCTGCGACTATTGATATTTACATATGAGTGGCAGGTGATGTGTGCTGGGTGATGTAATGGCCGACAAACTGACGCGAAACTTACGCAAAATCTCTGGCAGAGGTTCCATGAAAGACAAAAGCTGTCAGAATTCTCAAACTCTGGTACTTGGCAACGGAAATTAAATCAAATTAATGGAAATTCCTTCAAGAAAATGGATTTAACCTTTGGTGAATAAACTGATGAAGGGATCTCTTTTAAATGCTATCCATCAAAATATTCATGTTTTACCCCTGATTTTCTTTGATTAATAATTTGATTGAATTAATTTGTTTATGTTTAAGGCTCTCAGTTTTATACTTGTTTTACCACGTATTGACAAGATTAATATGACTAGATGTTTTTCCATTATAAATACCAAACTATTTATGTATGTGTCTATATGTAATTACACATGTATCTACTACATTGATATCATTATGCCAGTATTTTTCATGATTTCATCATCATGACACTGTAATTTGCATTTGTACACACCCAATAGAATAATAATTATAATACATAAAACATTAATATAGCACCTTTTCCTGCATATACCTGTGGCAGTTTAAAAATAATATTATTACTGTATATGGGTTCATAGCCACTTTCAAGAATTTTTTACTTATATCAAAGTTTACCAGTTTAGGGCAGGAGGAAACCCGCAACATCCATAGCACTGACTGTTGCAGTAAACCTGCACCAGCTGGTACAGTAGAAGAGATAGTAATAGTGATAGAAGACAAGTACATACCTATAATTGGTAAACAGATATCCTTACATTTAAAACCTACACCAGCTCTTGAGAAATCCATAATTCATTTTATCCCTCCAATTAAAGGTGCGCAGTCAGGTTATTTATATTTATTTTTGTATTGGAGTTTAGAATCACTTTCTAGAATCTTTCACTAATATCACGACTTGTCAGTTTAGGGCAGGAGGAAAACTGCAACATTTGTAGTATGAATGTTGCAGGCTGAATGTTGCAGTAAACCTGCCAGTGAGTGAATAATGGAGTTTAACGTGGCTGCGGGAATCTTACACCCATTTGCGACGATTGTAAACCTGCGAGCACCAAGGATAATATAACTGCATTGTCACTCTACAGATGGCACATCCTATCAATATCACATCAGAAAGGTAACTTTCTCGAACATTAATGCCAGGACAGGATTTGAACCTGGAACCTTTGGCTCCCAAGTCCAACGTTCTACCACTGCGCTAACACCCGCCCCCATTAAAGGTGCACAGTCAGATTAATCTGCAAGCATGTGCAACAGCTGCTTTAGAAACAATACCATCACACTGCTACTTCCTAAACAAAGATGCTCTTAAGCTCTTCAGCAATCGATCTTCTTCAACAATACCCTCCACGACAACAGTATGTCGCAGGTCACGTTTCAGTCACGTCCAGCTAATTACACGGGATGTGCAACAGTCTCAGCATGAATATTTCATATTATTATGAGAAATGCTGATTTTATTGTATGTATTATTGCCTTGTTTTAGATAATCTAGAATTGCTCTATAGATAATATATGAATGTATGCTAATGGGCGTGAAAGGAATTTCTATTCCTTGTAGATGAGAACTTAATATGAATGTTTGTTATTGTCTGTGTTAGATAGTTTTTGATAATGGTGGTATTGTTTCGTAATTTATTTTGTTAGAATTGGGGTTTGGAGCCTCTTTGAAGATCACTGCTGGTTTCATTTTTAAAAAATGTTGTTGTTTTGTTGTAATTGGGTGGAGTCTTTCTAGATTCTTTGACTAATATCAAAACTTGTTTCATACTAAAGCTTCTAATACAATGCTTCCTTTAATAGGTGTATTTGTTTCCGCACATATCAAGAACTATACAAATATCACTATTCATATTAATGCTTCCCCCCACTCAACCCACAAATAAATAAAATAAACAAATAAATAATAATAATAATAATAATAATAATTTAATTAAAACAACAAATGAAAATTTAAACAATTAAAACAAATAAACAAATGTAATAAACAAATAATAATAAACAAATAATAATAATAATAATAATAATAATAATAAAAATAATAATAATAATCAGTGATAAAAATAATAATAATAATCAGTGATAAAAATAATAATAATAATCAGTGATAAAAATAATAATAATATTATCTACCCACATGAAATATTTTATATGTTAAATTGTATACGACACTATTAAATAGATATAATAAGGCCTTAACACTCATCTACATGTGCATGCGACCAGGTCTATCCTCTAAGGAGGTATGCTCTACCTAATGAGCTAATCATATTTGCAGTACAATACTATTCCCCCAAAGGGTTTCTAGTCTAGAGTCAATGAATAGTCATAACATGCTCACAAGCATTATACTGTAGTGTCACCATTGTTAGATCTCTCTGTACAACTCACCACCTTATACAATTAGCAGTGCATTATGTTCTATTGTAGTTCTATTATATGTGGTGGTACCATAGCAAGACTGAATGGAGATATGCATTAATAGGCTGTGATATCTAGCAGTGTATTAACATGATCAGTAATTCATCTATGTGGCATTATTTACGGTACAAATCATTATATTTATAACAAATCCCGGTGATATTTATTACAAATCATGGTTTTTCTATTACAAATCATGCTTAATTTATTACAAATCATGCTGATATATATATATATTACAAATCATGCTGCTATTTATTACAAATCTTGTATCTTGTATTCAATAAGTTCTAAAGGGTTAATTATTCATTGGAGTAAAAAATACCGAAACATTACTTGCCTTAGGTGACAATCAAACTAATTTCAAATTGTGCTTAGTGTGCATATTTACAATTAATACAAAATATTATCTGAAAATATCATTTATGTAATAGATTCACAAGGTGGAATTATTTTGAAGTGAATGTCATAATTATGTCTAGTAGTGTGATAAGCTTATATTTAACCATGACATTAGAGGTGGGGTCTATTCCACAGACCTAGATCCAGATCTGCAGTCTATTCCCCAGACAGAGACCCAATTCCCAGCAATATGATGGGCTCACATGGTAGGGTTAGGGTTCAGAAAGATAATATTTTATTCATATTTTGGGTCTGGGTCCAGTGAATAGACCAAGTTCAGGTCCAGTTCCGGGTCCGGGGAATTGATCTCACCAATGTTGGCCACTCAGAGTGGTCAAAACTATACTGATCTTTGATAAACAAGCCTAAAGGCTACTCAAATAGAATCTATTTGCTAAAGCCATATGCTTGATGAAGGATATTTGTTCAACACTCACTTGAAATATTGTCAGCGTCTTGTATTTACTTCTTTGTATGTGTGTAGTAGTTAAATATATCTATTGTTTTCTTAAATAGGGAAGTGCTATAAAAAATATGCAAACAGTTTAGATATAGTTTACGATAATGATTAAGATGGGAATTTAATACAATGGCTTTCTTGAATATGTTACTGATGGAATTTAACATGAAAGAAAAACAAGAACAAAAACTATACTATGCATAAGATTTTCAAAACTTAAATATTTAGACTCCAAAGAAAGCTTATACATATGTAATAATGTAGCAATATAAGTACCGGTATGCATGGATTTGGCGAATATTATTTATTTATTTATTTGTTTATTTTTTAACAAATACAGTGTCTTATTATTATTATTATTTATTCATCATAATGACTTTACAATAATTAACTCTACTGAAATAGACACTATATATCCTTCTCATAAAACAGAATTAAATAACCACGACCATATACAAATATGACTGTACATTACAAGTACCCATAACTGATAAAACCTGCCTGTCTCTGCATGTAATATTTGCTGAACCCGTTATCTGGAATATATAAAACTGGCGGAATAGTAATCTGTTTGCTCAGTGCAAATGATATTAAAGCTGACATTGCATATAAACCATACAGATTTCAATACAGGTTTTGCAAGTGCTGAAAGGTCATCTTGACCTAGCTTTATCAGGTATTTGGTTTTATTAATCTCTAGATTTTAGTTATTGAAAGTCTGGATATCAATGAATGGAGCAATGTGTCAGTGGAGAAACATTCAAATTTAGATGACAGCTTGCTGGGGAAGTTTAGTTGACAGCTTGCTTGGAAAGACTTTCCATGGGTTATAGTATATACCATAGATTGTTGTAGCAGATAGTCTAGGATAGTTTGCAGGGGGATACTTATAGGGAATCATTTGCATTAATCTGGGGGATATTTTACATGGTGGTACTTTAGAATATATAGTTTACATTGGAGTTTAGTAGATAGTTTGCAGAGGATAATCTAATGGATAGTTTGCATGGGATAGTCTAGGCTATAAGGGATAGTTTGCAGGGGATAGTCGAAGGGATAGTTTACATGGGATAGTCTAGGCTATAAGGGATATTTTGCATGGGATAGTCTAGTCTATGAGGGATAGTTTGCAGGGGATAGTCAAAGGATAGTTTACATGGGATAGTCTAGTCTATAAGGGATAGTTTACATGGGATAGTCTAGTCTATAAGGGATAGTTTGCATGGGATAGTCTAGTCTATAAGGGATAGTTTGCAGGGGATAGTCTAGTCTATAAATGATAGTTTACATGGGATAGTCTAGTCTATAAGGGATAGTTTGCAGGGAATAGTCGAAGGGATAGTTTGCATGGGATAGTCTAGTCTATAAGGGATAGTTTGCAGGGGATAGTCAGAGGGTTTGTTTGCAGGCGATCGTCTAAGCGATAGTTTGCATGGGATAGTCTAGTCTAGTAGCTAGTTTGCATGGAATATACTGGTAGTCTAAGGGATTTAGTTTGTATGAGTTTAAGAATGATTTGGGAAATAAATAGTACCGGTATATAGGGAATAGTTTACAGAGGTTAGTTTAAGGTATAGTTTGCAGGATAGTTTTCGGGATTATCTGGGGAATAGTTTGCAGAATAGAGTCTAGGAGGCACATTAATCACTAGAGTTTAGTGGATATAGTCAGAAATAGATTGCATTGGATAGTATATTTAGGGATAAGGTAAAAGCAATATTTCCTGGTGAAAATCATGCCTAAGTGACATATAATTATGATAAGTGGTTTTTAAGCTGAGGCTGGGAATATATAATTAAAGAATGACATCACCTCCTCTTTGTATAAAACACAATGAGGTAAAGGAACCTTTTAGGTAATTTATTACACTGTACAATAAATCGTGCACAAAAGCTGCAGTAATTTACGTAAACACATCGAAAAAAGTTGAAAATTCACAGCGGTAATCGTGTAAATTACTCATCTGAAACAGATCTCTCATAAATCACATCCCAGGAAAGAACCCACATACATTGCAATTACCCATCAATTACAGTGCACGTAGATGCATCGTAGACGAAACGTGGAACATGCTTTTCTTAATATACATAAATATTATCGGACACGACTGTCCCTGTGTTTATAGTGTTGATGCTGCTGGTAGTGTCAGATCACAGTCCAATGTCAGATCGCAGTCCCATGTCAGATCGCAGCCCCTCTGAGGTCAAGATTCTGGTGTCACTCTACCACACTGTGACACACAGTGACACACAGTGACATGCTGGTTTCTATAGGATGGCATTGTCTGAATTCTCGCCATACATACAAGCTGTATGGGATGGGGTGACTCATAGAGATGGATAGGTGTGAATATTGTGAATGTGAGACCCTTAGCTGGCTCTATATCCACTGCTGTTTGGGTCTAGTAATTATCCTTGCTAGGGTGTCCTTAAACAGTAATAGGACGCTGAGGGTACGTTTCAAGGGTACAGGTAGAACAATTTCAGGTCTATTAGATGATTTGGCATATATTATGATGGATAACTTATGAAAGGTTTTAATAACTGATATTCTAACATTTTACCTTATTGTATTTTTAGAATAATATTTTTTTTAATGTATAATGTATTTATTGTTACACTGTACTAACTTAGGGTATTTTTATTTTATCTTTTTAAAGACCATAATACTAAATTTAATATTATAAACGAAATCATACCTTAATGTACGGTAATACAAAGCAGATTTCAATAAAAAGACATCTTTAAAAAATATATAAAATCCTGCATACAATATGAATTTCTATAAATATGAAATAGCAGTAAACCACCATTATCAATGCTACAGTATCTTATATTAATATCAATACTACAGTATCCATATATCAACATGCTGTTTATCTGGCCTTAGGACTGACTATAATAACATGCATGTCCTGCATCTGACAATGTATCCGACAATTTTCTGACAATGCATCCGACAAGGTGTCCGCGACACAGGTAATCCTCTCAAGAGAGTCACAGTGAATAACTGTGTAGGTATGCAGAGACTGGTAGAGTGGGTGGACAGGTCATGTGACACCATGGGCAGGTCACAGGTCGCTGAGATAGGCAACATTGACCCCCAAGGGTCAATAGCAGGGGTGTATGGTACATGCAATGATAAACACATGCTGTAGATAACATCTGCATAGTAAATCTGAAATTTACTAGATGAAATAGACCTTGCACCTTAGAACGCGCACAATACAATGTAAGATTGTAAGATTATGATATTACAAATACATTGGTATCACAATCTTGGATAGGTAATGTGGACATACAGCAGTGGTCGAAATAGAGCTCGTCCGCGATGGGTTATTTTCAGTGAGGACAGCTAACGTTTTATCCTTGCACTCCCGCATGTCATGGTAGTTTTTGTTTGTTTTTCAAGATGTATATCATCGATTACTGGCCAACATCTATGAGGACGGGTAACTTCTCAGACTTACGAGTCCTCATGTCTGGCAGTGAAATTGCTGGAGTTTTATACACTGCATACAGTATATTTTTCATATATATATACTTTTTATGTGTAATTTATTCGTTGATTATTTATTTCAGGATTGCAAGTTCTTATTATATTTTAATCATAAATATTTTTATTTTTATTTTCAAAACTGCATATTTGATTTTCTTTTTAACCCTTTCCCTGTTGGCTTAACCCTCTCCCTGCTGGATTAAGCACAGGTAGTGCTCTTTAGGGAATCTCAGGTTGCCTCCAGCAAGGAAAACGTTAATTACAAACACTTATCTTGGGCTCTCGTGTATGAAATGGCATAACTCTAAGAATAACCTTAATTCTAACCTTAACAATGATGTAGGGTCCTAATGGCTACGGAGTTACGACTATCTTAGAGTTACGCCATTTAATATTTTAGCATCGTCACATAAGGGCGAGATATTCACGTTGCAACATAATACAGTAATTCATTCAGGAGTGATTACCTTCGTTATATTTACACCATTTCATACAGGAAACCAGTTTACATATTGGTGAAAGAGTCCTGCTGTGACCTAAAACAATAATTCACTCATTCCCTCACAGGAGACCAAGCAGGGCATCAGCATTTACCTCCAGCAGATACATAGAGGGTTAAAACTGCAAATTCAGTTGAAATATGTTTTCTTTATGAATTTCATAAATCTCAGATGATCTATTATCAATGCTACATCTTCATGCCTCCCAATCACCAGATGTTCATTATCAGAGGAAATTAACATGGCACCTACATTACACGTAATGTACATCACGTTGAAATAGAATATGACATCCAATAGCGACATATCATGCGTGACTATCTCAGCCGGCTTCATCTGGTCTGCGATCAATTTCAATTTTAACCTTCACATCGGATAAATGTCGACACCTTGCTATTACCGGGTATGTCTTCTCTGCGAGAATAACCAATGAAAACATCTCTCACGTACCCTGATTAATTCGTCAACTGTGGCTAGAGGGGGGGAAAAAAGTAATAATAATAATTACAAGTATTAAGGAGAGAATGTCTCAACAAATTAGGGTTAAAAATTAGCAAAAGCGCACTATACAGGTATGCTCGTTAAAGGTGAAAACAGGTAAAAAAAATCAAATATATTTTTTGTCTACGTCCCAAAGGTAGGGCGAGAGATAAACAGTGCTAGGAGAGGGGAGATATGTTAACAACACAATATATAACTGCCGTGTGTGAACTGTCCTGTGTTTTGTATGCGTACACCTTGGGGTGCAGTGAGTCACAGGTCAGGGGTCACAGTTGAGAGGTCATGATGAATAGAGGGACGCTTGTTCAGCGGGTTGGGAATAAATGTATGTACATTATGCATTTGCTGCTCTAGTCCTGCAATATAGTGAATACCTGAAATACACTGGATTACTTCTTTAAATTATATGTACTAAAATGGAACTACTGTATACCAATTTAAAGAGAGACCCCCCAAATAATTGATAGTAAACTTTGAGAAATATTAATAAAATGCCCACCTACTCATAACAAATATTTATGCAAAGAAAATTTCACTTTGATATGGTTGAGAATTTTAAGAAAGCAAAGTTTATAAAATAATAATAATAATAATAATATAATAATTATAGTATGAGTAAGCGTTTAAGAGCCGATTGGGTGCAATTTAAATTGTACATTATTATTTTTATTATTTATAAGATAATTTAAAATATGCATAAAATATATCAATTGTAAATAAAATCTAATTTATTTAAAATTAGTAATTGTTTTAAAATTGCTTAAAATTACTCATAGACACATCACTACAATATGTTCAATAGTTGAAGGCAAGTCTATTATATATGCATAACAGTAGATATTAATAGCATATCTGGCAAAAGTAATCGATTATACTTATTGTACAAGCTCGTGCTAAATTTACTCTCCATGCTGTCGAAAAATACGTGACACACACAGGTGGACGAATAATACCTGCTGCAGTCTGGGCTTTTTACAAACTCCACAAACAAGCGACATTCGGAGATCTAGCCGTGGTGCCTGTGACCTCATTTGAGTGGGAGTGAGACGCTCCTCAGCCCCGTTGCTAGTTTCACTGGAGTAGGGCTGCCGCATCTTACCTGTGCAACACTTCACACACCAGTGTTTCCTTGTGACTTGGACTTATCGGATATTTGTGCCAGCAAATAACTGCAATGGACAGTGTTTACGAGACTTAATAACAAAACGTGCTGAAACAACTTAAATTTGCAGGTAGGTCAGCTTTAATGATTACAGGTGAAATTGGTATTTTTCAAAAGGAAAGTTTTGGGGATGGGGAGGAGGGGGGTGGGGTTGGGGGGG
>JAUTBV010117644.1:0-13447 GCA_032361325.1 Lepetodrilus fucensis
TAAGATATAAGGTAACACTGGGAATGGCTGTAGAATGGTAAGATATAAGGTAACACTGGGAATGGCTGTAGAATGGTAAGATATAAGGTAACACTGGGAATGGCTGTAGAATGGTAAGATATAAGGTAACACTGGGAATGGCTGTAGAATGGTAAGATATAAGGTAACACTGGGAATGGCTGTAGAATGGTAAGATATAAGGTAACACTGGGAATGGCTGTAGAATGGTAAGATATAAGGTAACACTGGGAATGGCTGTAGAATGGTTTAGCTGGTAACACTGGAACGTGATGACTTACAGGTTCCAGATTCTTGAGGTGTTTCCAACACTAGACAAGACAGTTCTCAACTTCTCACTGCCGAGTACAGCAAATGCCGCTTCAGAGAACACATTCATAGCTTTATACTTCCATTATACTTTGTCCTTTTCTCATTTCATTCTGAATAATCTCTCTTTAAATGTGCAGATGCCTGTTTGGATTGCCCTACTCATCCGGACAGTTAATGTATGGAACTACGGGTGTATTAAGGGTCAAGAGGCGACAACATTACAAAAAGATGAAATTCTCAACTCAAAAGTTTTTCCTGATGTAATATCAATCGGACAAGTGGTGTGTCCGCAAAGAGACCAGTGTCTGCACGTGGAGACGAGAGCACTGATGTAGCCTCCCTTGACATGCTAAACTTTGTTATCAGATATTATCCCATTGAATCCTTTGATACTGTCTTGTCAGATGTCTCAAGGGTTTCACAATGTTGATATTTCTAACCGATTTCATGAAATCGATTGCTATTCTACAAATATGCACATCAACATGTACAGTTGAAGTGAGAATGTATGGTGTTTATATCAGATTCCTGAATACATAACTGCTTCAATTTCTCTGTACGCTATGACAAGTTCGAGGAAATATGTTCTATGTTACTGATAGTAACTGTTAAACGTCTAAATACGGAACAGGTCGGCGGTTATCATTAATGTAACAGTCATGGTGTCGTTTATATTGGGGACATTGCCTCTTCTAAGGATTAGTATACAGCTTTACACCATTCCCGCCAGTAAACCATTTTGGTTTCACACAAATTAGACAGCCTAAACTTATTCAATATTATGGCAGACTTTCAGATTAAATTATCCACAGATTCGTAGTGCAAAAACCGGATCAAATAATGCGTTAATAGAAAAGAAATGGTACCAAATTTGATCGGTGATTGCGTGTTTGTATTGTTTTGGACTTTACCTGGAATTGTGATTAACGACAATCGTTGAGTCTCTGGCTGTAGTGGCGTAATTAATGTTATTCCTGCCAACAGTAAATATTGACACACAGTTTCTTACGGTGACGAAAACGGCGACTCAGGGATATATTCCGTAAGCTGTTACTTGGGGGAGCATGATAAGTTCAGTTACGTAACTTCAGGTTCTGATTCCAATGCATTACTTCTGAGAACGAATGGAGACGTACAAATACCCCTGACAAAAATAGTCGGCCAGTAGTAATGCCTATGTCCAATCTGACAACCGAAACAATGTTTTTTTCTGAACTCGTAGGAATAATAATAATTATCTATATAATACCGGTAGTCAAATATTTGTTTCAGCTTTTAAATTGTTAAAAGTACAAATTAAGGATTGTAGATTATTCTCAAAACAACCAGAAACCACTCACACCACACCTAGCGTTGTAGATTGTACACAATAAATTCATCAGGAATGTGTAACCTTTATTTCCATTTGATAACTACTTCAAATAAAAAACTTACATTACTGCATGACAATCAAGAGTACGTCGCACAGTATTCCACGACACGATCTGATTAATTGCTATATGAAATGAGTATGAGACAATACAGTACTGAGAATAAAGAACAGCCATGGCTGATATATAGACCATTTCATAGACTCCAGCAAATTGCGTACCAAGTACATGCCTATTAAGAGTCATGGCCCCCGTTCCACAGAACAATCGTAGCGCTACGAGAGTCGTAACTCATTAGCAAATCCATGTTAACATACAAGAGCTGTACGACTTGTGTAGCGCTACTATTGTTCTGTGGAACGGGGGCCATGAATGACTCTAGAAATAACAGGACAAAGTTCTCAAACAAATCACTATTGGAAGTTAGAACAAAAATTGCCTTCCTCGGCGAGTGTTGTCCGATAGAATCTCCCGTGCAATTATAACCGGTCATGGGACGGGCGTATAGAAGGAGAGAGGAGAATCAATGTTTAGGTCCACTCCAGCTAAAAATACATTGACTGTACTTGAATGATTGACCGTCGGTACCACTGCTTGGTCGGGGAGACTCCTAACTGTGCTAACACATTCGGAGTCAAACACACAGAGTCAAACACACGAGTCAAACACACGGAGTCAACCAATAGCTCAAACATTTAAACGCACAATTACCGATGGACTATTTATTAATATAATACTACTATCCCATTTAATGTAAACCTGTTGTCATTTATCTTGGATATCGTTTAACAGTTTCTTCTGTAAAACTTTCTTCATTTAATTAAAAGTGAAATAAGTTTTATTTTAGTTTTTTTCCGACGAATTCCGTTGTAGAGTACTAATTTAAATTTCTGTTCTGTCGACACTGCTCTGTTCGAAATGAAGACTACACTTCGATAATATCTGTTATTCAGGAAAAGGATAATCCATTATTTAAATTCATGATTTTATGTTTTCAACAATTAATACAATATCTGTTTCAATGGATTTCACCAATTATTTTGAGTAACTATTAGACTTCGTGTTAACATTATTTTATCCGATATAATAGGCGAGGTTGGAAAGACGGCACAGGGATGTAGGGCGTCGAATATGTGTGAAAAAAGCGCATGTATTGATAATTTTTGTCTATTCAGTCTTTATGATGCTACCCCTCTGCATAAACTAGTATGTATTTAAATTATTTGATGATATATATTTAAACATATTTCATTTACAAATTAAAATATTTTGGTTAGGTAGTATGCAATAAGAAATTGAATACTTTTTAGCCTTTCATGAAATAATTGCCTAGGTTATTTATCAAATGCAATATCGTGTCATTATGTAAGGTACAGTATGTACGATGGTTCTTACAGAATCAAATATTATCCCTCCATCCATGATAGTACAGTGATTGTAACCGATTGGAGCCTGGAACTTCTTGGCAATTGATCAAGCGCATTGACATTATTGGTTATGGCGCGTACATGAACATACCTACATAGGACTCATGAATATTACTAAACATAAACAACAAACACACACGCACGCGCGCACACTCGCTCACACACATACATTGGCTCTTAGAGCATGCTTTAGGGCGTAGATTTGGGGAATTGTAAGTGGCCTATTATTATTATTATTATTCTCCCCTTCTAACATTCGTAGAAACGTACACATACACGCACACAAATACACGCACGCACATACGAACCCCCCCCCCCCCCCCCCCCCACACACACACACCATATACGGTTAATAAATAGAGTTCGTAAATATGATTGGCACACTAAAGACTAATACATGCTCACAATAATGACTGAAGCTAATAACGCAATATGTATGCTCGTGTTGTATGACGTCATTTATACCTTATAGAAGGCTATATTAGACGTGCGCCTGCTCACTGTGACATTAGTATGAACAACTGTATTAACGATGCTTGAGAACAATCGAAGTGTAAATATGAAAAATTGCATTCAAGAATATGATAAATTGCATTCTAAATGTGTTAGCATTATTTATCAATGAACCATTCTTACATTAACAAAACATGTAAGTTCGCGTTATTCTACAAGTATGTATATTCGCATAGTCTCTCTCTCTCTCCCTCTCTCTCTCTCTCTCTCTCCCTCCCTCTCTCTCTCTCTCTCTCTCTCTTACGTATTTTGACTGTACAAGCGTGACACCTTAATAACAATATATGTGTGGCATAATGGTACTGCTATAAAAGAAACCAGCTTCAGTCATTGTTTATTGTTTGTGCCGATGGTGGATATCATATTGTGTTTCTACTCATTCCATGGCAACGCCCAATATGTGAAAGGTACAGTATCCATACAGCAGATCCACTTTAATAAGTGGCAACAAATGTAAATTGCTATGCCATGCCTAATACGGAAGTCGCCATGAATGGGTACCAGTGGTTTCGTGCTGTTGTGAAATCATGTTGGTTGTGTTTGAGTGAATGTCTCTGTTAGCGGGAAAATGAAATCAAAAGATAATAAATATTAAGCTCGTGCACTGTGGATAACGAAAAGGTAATCCCATATTTGCAAGATGCACCTTTAATGCATGATTGATGTGCATCAGCTGCCTACACGATTGATGTGCATCAGCTGCCTACAGAAGAAGACTTATGACATTGTCCCATTTCTTATGAAACATTAACGTATAGAGCTACTCATCTTCCTTGGTATCGGACACTAGGTAGCCACAGGTGTTCTAAATATATTAATGCAAACTTATAAAAATCGCCTGTTTGATGATGGGTAACAACGTGTCATGGTCTGAGTGTCATGGTCTGAGTGTCATGGTCTGAGTGTCATGGTCTGAGTGTCATGATCTGAGTGTCATGGTCTGAAGAAGCTTCAGTGTGAACACTGTCCAAGGAAACCTCATCTGGGTTCACTGACGTCTGTATGCGCCTTCCAATGATTTATGTTGGACCTGGGACCAATTCCTCGGAACAGTTGCAACTGTTTATTGTAAGTCATTCTTGTGGGACCCGCTAAAAGTGTAAATCCATTGCATGAAAGAATGTTATTATATATAAAATTCTTGAAACTGTTATAGCGATACAAGCGTTTTCTGAAAAACGAACTTACACTCGTAGTGGGTCCATAAACATTGACTAACACCCAATGGTAGCTACAACTGTTCTGAACAACTGGACTCCGCAGCAGCAGCAGCAGCAGCAGCAGCAGGTCCTGTCCTCCAAGATGCACCAAGTTCCTCTTGCTACAGGCTTCATCAACTGCACTGACGTCATCAGGAAGCAGCGTCCAGCTTATTCACAGAAGCTGGCTCCCATAGTCTATATAGTATCTGTGCTTCTTCTAGGACGATTGACACACCCTCAGTGCTTCCTCAAGGAAATCTACAGCAGGCCATCCATCACCTCCAGTAACTTTAGCACCTCAAACTGCACCTCCATCAGCACCTCCAAGCTATCTTAGTACGTCTTCTAGCACCCCAGCAACTCTGCCTCAAGCAGCAGGCCAGCCAGCACCTCCAGTACCTCTATCACATCAAGCTGCACCTCCATCAGCACCTCCAAGCTATCTTCAACAGGCCATCTAACACCTACATCACCTCTAGCACCGCAAGCTGCACCTCCATCAGCAACTCCAAGCTATCATAGTACGTCTTCCAGCACCCCAGCACCTCTGCCTCAAGCAGCACCTCCATTAGCACCTCCAGGCAATCTTTAGCAGGCTTTCCAGCACCTCCTGCACATCTAACACCTCAAGACAATGGAAGGCAGTCCTCCATGTAGTTCCAAGAATACTGTAATTAATGATCAATAAATTATCTGTTAATATTTTCAAACTGTTTTGTTTTGTTTTTTATTTGTTTATAAATCATACGAATTAATTGATGCAAAAGTTTTACCACAGTAATTCAATTAATAAATTAATAAATTACATTATTGTTGTTAACGTAAAATAAATGTAAACCTTGACAATACATATCGTTAGTTTGTTTATGTTCTGCAACAATGTCAACTACATATCCCGCTAGACATGATTCATAAACGCCATCAATGACGACAGAACTTGGTCTTCTACTGTGTACAAAACAATACTGAACTTCAAAAATAGAAAATAGGATTGTTAACTGTATCACAACTAATTGGCGGAACTAATATTGCATATCTTGATCTACCGCCTACTATTGATTCAATCTTGACAGTACGCACGTGTATGGATCGGCCATACGGAGTTTATAACATGGCCGATCATTCCACCAATGGATTTAGATGACAATCAACTGTGTCCCTAATGCACCTCGTTACTTGATTAAGTGATGATAGTCGGAGAAATATCGAAATTATCCTTAGAAGCATGCGGTAGTGCATGTATGAGAAATGAGAAATCAAGATATATAGATCAAAGCAATCTGCTAATAGAAATTACTGAAGATTAACCAGAAGCATTATCTATTTGTCATAAGCTTATAAGATGTTCATGTGTTTTGTGTCATGCAGTAGTCTTTGATACATAATTAATGTTGCTGATATATATTAAAAACAATTGAGTAGGCTTAAGCGTGTAAGTAACAAACAATGAATAGAAAAGAGTAATACAAATTGACATGTCTTATTAATTCCAGTGCCCCCTACTTGTTATTTGTTTTGAGGTGAACATAATTGCGAAACATACACACACATACACGCCCGCGCGCGCGCACACACACACACACACACACGCGCGCGCGCACACACACACACACACACACACACATGTGATAGCATTGATCTCACGGTTTTTAAAAAGTTATTTCTTGTTATTTTTAGTTTTTTTTTAGTTATCTATTTAACAATAATCCGCCGCAAGGCTTTTTATCGCCACGACACGATCCTATTTGATAAGGAATGGAAACATTACAGATTGACTGTTGAAAGTTAGCTTAAAACAAGTCGCCAATTGTAACAAACAAGCCCAATCACGTATTCTATTTGCATCCTTAGCAATGTCGATACGGCGTTCAGTCTTCGGTCCCAGAGGAACATGCAAATACATTAAGTGTGACGTGTCATATAGGAACGGTTATTTTTGAATAGGCGTGATTTCTGACGTAATTTGGGAGACACCGGCGTTGTTGCTATCCAATAAGCATGAGGCGTGTGGGAAGGGAGGTTGGACCAGACAAAAGTGAGGTGACGGAACTCACCGGCGACTAGTGCTAAGCAAGTCTGTATACGTAGCGCGCTATGGACTAGGCAGCCGTCGCCCCATCATTGCATCAATACTATTGCTACCAGAAGAAACGGGGGCGGACGCGATAAAATAGCAAGCTCGAGTCTCTGCTCACTGAAGGAACCTATAAGCCTTGAACGAATGTCACGAGGAAGAGCTGGCTCTTACTGCAAACGTTAAAGTTTAAAACTTTCACCGCTGACAGTACTGTGATAGCAGATATAGGGAATATAGTTGTCGGACAAAGACATTAGAGGGAAGGAACGGTATTGGCATTTAGAGTGATAGTTCTGTAACAGTGTTTAAAGTATGGATTCACATCACGTATGGTGTATCACCTTCACAACTTTGATCTATTTGGCGTGTCTTCTACATCCAGCAACAGGTACGTTAAAAACCAATATTAAATATTCTTAGATACCTTAGTATTGAGCGTTACTAACACGTTTAGTACTATTATACGTGTTATCTACGCTTTATTGAAATTATTTATGAAAAATAACTTTTTTAACAATGCTGCAGTATTATCTAATATGAACCAGTTTATAACGATGCCATTCCGCGAATATAAATAATTAACAATGAAGATATATTTCAGTTAATTATAGAATAGGACCACATGAACATTACACATTTATACTATTTCCAAATATATTTATCGTCGTTAAATAATTGTTTCTAATTTTATACGAAGTTAGAAATGTGCTATACGCTGTATTTGAAACACTATAGAATAAAGAAAAACTATATGAAAAAAGAAAGAACTTTTAATTTTAGCATTTCTGTATTTTTAATACATTCTATGGTATTTGGTATACCATGTAGCGGAATATATTCAGACAAGATCAAACCTATATCTTCAAACATACTTGATGTGACACGGGAGTGCTCTTCTCCGCATGACATTATCAAGATAATATGTTCCAGCAAACGTAATTATTATGCCCGATTAAGACAACAGACATGTTCAATGATGTGTCTTGTGATGTCTTAAGGGCAGTTTTCTGGTCTTTTCGCGATGACAAGTAGATAGTGTGCCCCAAGCCACTGGTGGTCGGCATCTCGCTTATTGCCTTAAGGAGGCAAATGAGGCAAAGGAGGTTGTGCCAATACCAACCATTAGACAACCGCTGCTTGTCTGGTATGATCAGCATCAACAGAAAGGCATATGATGATAGGTAGTCGTTAGGAACATATTTGATTCAATCTTTACATAATTGCTCTGTCCTTGAAGATATGTTTCTTGTTTCATGTGCATGTGCATGGTAATTTATTTTATTTATAAATTTGTAGGGTTATTATTTTATCACGAAAATGAACCTCTTCGAATTATAAAATTAGTTTGCCTCAACTCAGTTTACGCTCTTGATGTTGTTATCGTTATGTTTAACAGCCTTTTGCGTGTAAATCGATGGCAATTCATTTGAATATCGCCCCTGGTGTGGGAATTATGAAAAGATTGTGAGATGCTAACAGTATCTAGGGGATATCTGATTATGATCTTCTGTTTCCATGATGCTCGTATTCCCAAAGTGTAAGAGAAGCCGGTAGAACGTGGGTGATACTATGCGTAGACATTGGGAATTACTCATATGTACGTACGATTAATAGAAGAAGACACTTTATTTCAACATTGAATCATGTTGGATCAATTTAATTAAATGCAGAGATATCGTTTCAAATGTAAGACATTCACGCAAGAAATGTGATTTTGTTCAAGGATGTAAATTAAATTACAAGTAATATATTGAGAAATCAAGGATCACCTTTATTGGACGATAGGACAGAGAGAGAGAGATAGAGAGATAGATAGAGAGATATATATATAGATAGATAGAGAGATAGATAGAGAGAGAAGAGAGAGAAGAGAGAGTGAGAGAGAGATGTTGTGAATAGATTGTTCATATGTCCGGACACAATTCCGTGCCATAAGATAACAATCAATGACATTATTTAATAATAATTATCATTGAATGTCACGTGACCGTACGCGACGTGCCGACGCCGGATATGAACTCATTTATGGAGACCAAAAAGAGGCTGTTCATGCGGGGGAGGCAACCTGGGTTCATGCACTTGGCATATCATGCAAACATACCATAGGGTTCTAATTGGTGTCCGAAATATAAGCTATAACAAAGAAGTAACCCACTTGGAAAATGCTCATACATTTTCAGTGAAATTGTCACATTAATTCTGTTCACCCAGCAGAGAATTGGATACCCGGCAGGAAGAGATGTTGATATGAATGTTAACACTCTAGCGTCCGCAACACGGCAGCTTGGTTGTATACTCCCCAGGAAGTCGAGATGGAATCTGATTACACAGTGATCCACTGACCGTGGTATTAATGTGAAGGCCAATGAGCAGCGATGGCTGCAAATTAGGCGCTAAAACCATTATTACATAAAGCGCGTTGAGCATGCTGTTAATGCGTGGATATAGCGCTATATAAATGGACTACTTAATTAGTAATGTTTACGGTTCAAATTCTAGAGAGAAAAAAGTCTACAAGCCACAATTTCCCTTCATATCGTGACATGAGTATTATCAGTTAATGTAAAGGTAGAGGCCATTTTGCTATGGACTGGTCATCGATATTGTGAACGATATGTCAATATAGACTTGTAGCAATGAAACGTATGGGCAGGGTAGTTACAAGAAACAATCTAATTGGTAAATATGCGAGTTCACGAAAGGTTGCACGGTTGCACGGTTGCACGGAAAGACACTTCAACTTGGTTTAGCAAAGTTGTGGATAAAACTAATATTACACCACTGTTGGGTTCAAATGACCAATTACATTTGTAACAGATTATTAAGTCTACAATTGCTACGCTAAGGTAGCTTACAATGTCATCTTAAATTACCGTCAATTTAAATAGCAATTTCCACGGATTAAACCGCTATGACATGCATGGACATTGACAGTATGGTGAACAGGTTAATGTAAGCTGTTAAACCAAGAACTAAACAGCGAACTCTTATTTCTTTAAATCAAAGTCAAGACAGAATTAAATGCAAGTACGGACTTTCACGGTTTAACCGAAAGCTTGACGTCATGTTGTTGTGTGGGTGGATATACTATTTCTTAAATTGGACATTGAAATTGACAAAACATAATACTCTAGTGTTATGTAGAACTCGATACAATGTAGGTAATGCTGTACGTTGCATATCAGCTTAATGCTAAAACATACACAGACCTATAAGCTGCGACGTAGATATTGGAAGCGAGGCACAATACGTAGGCTATTTATAAATCCCAGCAAATAAAACATATATAATTATGTCATATGATAGTTCTGCAAAGTGGATCTGTACAGCGAGTAGTTGCGTTAGGTTACAGCCTCAATGCAATGTTGATCCATGTCATGTCATTACAGTAAGGTTTTTGTTTTCATTTTTCTTTTAATTTTTCTTGACATTTTACACTGCACATATGATCCTTCTACTGTTAGCAAAAGCATTCACAGTTTCTCAAGTATACAACGAACGAGTGTGCAGCCTATCGCCTGTATATGGAAGAATTTCATGTTGATAGAAGTCAATATTATATAGGTACTTTATCTACCATATTTGTTAGTTATTAATATTATTAACATATGCTCGTTATACCCCAGAATAGTCGTCAACAGAATATTCTATCTCTGTTTTTATGGATAGTTAGGCCTATTCATATGTAATATATTCTCCATGTAACGACTTAGATTTTTGTCAATATGAATAATAGTATATAATAATATATATAATAGTATATAATAATATATATATATATATATATATATACCATGTTTATCAGTTTCAAATAGGAATACTGAATATCACATGACTGATCACTTGTCTTATGTAAAATATGGCACACCCATGGCATTGTACCAGTCTACGTTAAAAGGAAACATTCGAAGCAAGACTGTTTTGACTTGCAACACTGCCAATTCAATGTGATTCCAGGCGTACGATCAATGCACACTAATTAATACGGGTATGTCTGTGTATACACTAAACTATATAGATGCAATTACATACCGACCATTAACGTATTTCGGAGTACATATTTACAGTATATTCGCCCCGTAATCAATATACATCAAGAGATGAACAAACATCATCATACGGAAAATCATCATACTCATAGGGGTCATCAAGTGCACTAACATAATACTCAGGGGTCGTTGATGGGTCAAACATACATTTATGATGATGTACTTATGCATCATTGTCATAGGAAATAGAAGTAAAATTACTAGCTTAGTATAAGTTGTCACTATAATATCTACATATCTACTGGTATATTAGTTTATGCTTTTAAATATCTACTCTAATGATAATTAAACATTGTGTTATTTCTATTTGATATTGATATTACAAAAGCTGATACTATTGAACAAGCTGATTAGCATACCGCCTCACAAATATTGGTTATAAACATATTATACATTTCTAGAAAAATTACCATATCGAAATACAATATAGCTGTTATGAAATGATCAGTTAATAATGCTTCGTATAATGAGTTTTAACGATCCATATATAGTATTATGCTTGGTTTGGATTATCGAAGTTTCCATTTATTAAGCAAGTACAATACCTAGCTGGAAGAAGACTATACCTCTTTAAAAGTAAAGGATCGTAATTAACATATTGAACATACGCCTGTACGTTTGTGTAGGAATGCAATAACACATTATTTTCCCTAATCACTCTATTTATTAGTGTCCTCTCAGCTTCTCATTGTCGCGTTTATTACTATTAATAGTCCCGTAAAACTATAAATTCCTTAATGTAGAATATAAACACTATCGCAGATAGCACAGGGAATACATATAGATACAGTTCAAAAAATAATCTGAGATTCTATATGTCAATGTTCACTCGATAAAAATTAAAAACCAATATTATTCTATAATAATGACGATGTAAAATGTAACACACCAAGAATAAAATACGTATTCAGCATCTCCTTGGTAATGTTGGTGTATATTGTATTACTTTCAAAGTATGATACCTAATGTAACATTGCAAGCCCTCACTATGTCATACCTAAGTCTATACATAGATGAAATAGATTAACACCTAGCACACATTTTTAATGTCCAGCTATGGAATAATCGTTATATATTATCCGCAGCCTATATTACTATAATGTGTTTTTATAATAAGTTGCATGTACAAATCAATGTCTATAGATCCTAGTCGTGTGAGCGAATGCTGAAAAATATTTTATACCAGTAGATCTAGCATCACCCAGTCTAAATATTGAAAGTAAATAATCATATTTTGCTAACAAGTTTTCATGTGATTTTGGGTATCCAATGTACTGAGAAGGAATCTAACTTAAATGAACTTTTATCATATGGTAAAATACATTGATGGTCCCATATATTAAGCAGCAATTCACTTCCAGAATAAAGCCCAATACATCAGTTGTTTGGAAAATCTAGTAAATAAATTGAGCAAAATCACTAATGTAAAAAGAAAGTACCCAAGTACATTGTGAAATAATAAAACTTCCCCAAAATGATATAAGTTTACATTAACGTGTACTTTTACGATTTAACATCATCATACTGAGGGGAAAACAATTATCAATATCATGTTCGTTCAAATACTAGTAGACATACATGATGTCACATATATGTATACTTCCTGTTCCATCAGAATAGGAACACATCTGGATACGAACACGAAAGATTAGTCACATTACAAAGTTTTCACATTGAAAACGTCACAGCATATCATGCATTAGAAATATTCCTGTCATCAAATTTCCTAATTTTATAAATCTACTCAGTATGCCGGGCACAGAAATGTATGCTCATTAACTATATCCGTTTCTAACGTTCCATTGTAATTTCCAAATTATTTCTTAAATTAAGAAATGCTAAATTTGTGACAATGCGATACCCGATATTTGCAATAACATGTTTTGGAGTGATGACATATTGTACGAACATATGCTACAAGAGATATAATATAATTATCCTGTAATGATCTACGCAGGTGATGTGTTGGTAATAGACACGGGTTGACTAACGGTTTCAGTGGGATTGAAGCACTATTCAATTATCCAGTGCCAGTTAATCACAGAGAAGCAGGTGCTTGGTGCAGTGTACACATCTAGCATGTCTAAGAACAGGCAGTTTCAGTGGTCATACAACTGCTACAGTCGTCCTTGTCATTGTACCGTCATCATCACGTCTTAACATTATGTTCCTAACAGTATAGTCCAGTATCTCATAAGGCAATGATGGGAATGTGTTACAATCTAAACCCGATATAATATTATCGTTTACGTGTTATATGTTTATGTATGACTATGTACACTTTTCTGACATTTTAATAAACCCCCTGGGGCGGGATGTAGCGCAGTGGTAGAACGTTTGACTTCGGAGCCAAAGGTTCCAGGTTCAAATCCCATCCCGGGGGGCCGGCATCAATGTTCGCAAAAGTTACCTTTCTGACGCGATATTGATAGGATGCACTGATTGTAGAGTGGCAATGCAGTTATCATCCTTGGTCTTG
>JAUTBV010117655.1:0-13446 GCA_032361325.1 Lepetodrilus fucensis
GTGTGTGTGTGTGTGTGTGTGTGTGTGTGTGTGTGTGTGTGTGTGTGTGTGTGTGTGTGTGTGTGTGTGTGTTTCTATCACATGTTACATGATCACATATAAAGATACCCCGTTTACTATTTGTTATGGCACCCTATGTCAGTGTATATAGGGTGCCATAATAGATAGCAAAATATTAAACGGGGCATCTTATAGCTACAGTTCTGCAGCTAGTATTTATTATGTTATCAATATAAAATGGGCGTGTACCAGCTCGGGGCATTACAGTCTCACAAAATAAAACAAACAATGTAACAAGCTTAACTTGTATTTACATTAGACTTTCATACGCACCATTTACTTTCTTGCAAATCTGCATTAACGTAATCTGTGATAGAACTTGAGTCCTTATCACAGTCCCAATTAAAATGAACATCGCAGTAGTTGGCCATAATCTTGGTGACGATTACTAAAGCAGTATAACTAAACTGTTCAAGTTGGCACGTAATAATCACATGTAATTCATGTTAATTATCCATTTCAATACTAAGCTTTTGTCCAAATTCCGTTACGACTGTATTTTGACGTCACTGTCTACGAAATTCACATGTTTTTGTGCTGAAAACCGTCATAAATAAGGAACCGGAAGTTAGAACCTTTCTGTAACTTTAACGCGAAAGAGTATCCAAAGGGAGAACTCAATTCTAAAAACGAAATTTATCTAATATCATAAAGCATTAAAACAAGAATATTTTCAGATAACTTATACGTAGAATATGTATTTAAAGTCAATGTCAACGATTTATGGTCAATTTTAATAATATACTTATAGATTTAGACGTGAGCAAATAAATAGTTTTCCTACAAATAAGTTGTCCCCCTGCTCCAAAATGTCAAAAGAAAATATGCCACCGGAATCTAAATCTAAATTCAAGGAACTGTTTGAAATGAAAGAACCTGGAGTTCGGAAAATGGACTCTACATCAGTGTTTAGAGCGGTTAACTTTGAACTGTATGCTCGCCCTGTAAGTATTTTCTTTGATAAAGCGAAAGTGTCGTCAGCTTTCACAGGTGCTTAGTTTTCGTGGGGTTTACTTGGTTCTGTATCATTACAACAATGCAGCTGAGCTACGTAACCCATCACAAGCATGAACGTTTAGTTTAACTGCTAATTTTTAATGGTTTTATTATAATTTAAAATTATTATTATATTTACTAAATTAATTATCATGGTTAGAACAAAATAATTATACTATCACTCAGATGAGAATAACTTTTACAGAACAGCATGCATTTTGTTTGTATCTGACACGACATAATATCTCATCCTCAGAATATTTATTTATTCTTATTCTTTGTTGCAGAACAAAGTTGTGATGTTTACTGGCCTGGCAGCTTTTCTCACATGCGTCGGTTACATGTTTTACATGAAGAATAGCGACGAGAAAAATAACACTTATGCTGCTATGAACCCTGATGGAACACTTTCCACAAGGAAGAGGGTGTCAAAATGGGACTAGCATCGAAACTACATTTGGACACCAGGCTGTATGGAAGACTGTTCTGGAATGAATCAAGATATGCACCATTATATTACTGTAGCAGGAGATGGCAAATGTTGCGATAAGATTTTTTATTTATACTGAGACAAGTGGTACAAAGAATGTCGAAGAGTGAACTTTTAACCTTCTAACTGCTGTAGGCAACCAGAGATGCCACAAAGAGAATGAACAAATGTGTAAAATATTATTTGTATGATTGTGTGATTTTTGTCTACTGGTACTAGTACTGGAATATTAGAAAAGAATAATATATTAGATATTAGGAAGTGATGAACATTTATGGATCATGTGAAGTGTGATATTTTGTGTCAAACGTTTTAGTTTGTGTAATAATTATAACACTAACAAATCTCAATTTAACATGAGAAGAGAATGCTGTATATTATTTACATTAGAAACTTTTAATGTAGATCTTGGATGTATATACAATATGTAAGACTCTTTCTGTGTTGTGTTTTTTCTTCCCATGATATAGGTTAATGTTTTAGTATATTGGCCCGGGTAATATTCATAATAATATATGTCAACTGGTGACTAGTTCTGAAATGATATTCCATGTTATTGAGGATAGTAATTAAAACATGTTTTGTTATTTTATTTATTATGCAAGTAACTTGAAAATGCCTCTGTTCACACAGCAGAGAATGGGTACCCAGTAGGATGACATGGATATGTGAATAATAAACTTTTAGCACATTGAAAGGCAGCTTGGCCCAATGGATTGTATTCCCCCCATGGTGTTGAGAAGGAAAATGAGCACACTGATTCATCTACTTGGGTAATACTGTAATCTACATGTTTATTCTTCATTATTGTAAGCTTAGTATGTGCATTACATCACTATTCAACCCAAACAGTGGATATCAGTTTTCTATATGGATGTCTGCAGCAAACATTTACAAGTACATTGCTACCTCCATGTAACACACCTCAATGCACTGCATTCGGATAAACCAGGGCTTAGGCTTGTATTCCGTTGCCACACAAAAGTTTAAAAATTCGCAGTATTCAATTGAGCAATGTGTAATTTCCGTAAGCTCCTAAAACTGGTAAATAGCTGATAAAGTGATTATTCAATTGTTTGTACACCACAGTTTGACATAATACTAGTAGTTGAAAGGGTAGTAAAATCACTTCTCAAATGTTGTTCAATACAGTATAGGTGATGCGCTATCGATGGTTCGGTGTCAGCGATTGATCGCTCTGCGCTTATAATAGATTCATCTGTGGGTTACCATCGGTTGATGGTGCAAAGTTCCAAAGATGGACACTTTTCACTTTGGGACATTCAGTAAGATGGTAGTACAAAATACAATGAATTCGTCGATGCCGATGGCACAAGCATCCTAACCTAGACCTGGGTATCATTTCTAGTGGCTGCCATATCCACGCGTAAGTGCCTGGGACTCGAAACGTTCTTACGATCGTACGACAATCTTAACGATTCTCATAGTATGGGTAAGAAGTTCGTAAAAACGTTTCGAGAATAATACAAATTACAGACATACTAGTATACACAATCTGAAACGCATGACCATCGGCTACCTAACATCCGTCACTGAAGTAGACAATTAGGTAAATATAAAGACTTTGTATTTATTCCAACAACAAACACATCTGTCTAATGCCCCGTTAACCCTCTCCCTGCTGGAGACATCCGGGGATGCCCTAACGAGCGGTGTCTATGCCTAATCCAGCAGGGAAAAGGTTAGTGATTGATGCACTTGCGAAAACGTTGATGGATTTGGACGTAGCCTACTATTATGTTAAACCAAATGTCATGACCAAAACGATACTGAAATGGGCGTAAAACACAAAGCAAACAAACTGTTGGAACTGACAAGTGAGTATTCACATTGAAGTCGGTTTGCAAATTAACCACAGTAGTTCTATATATATATATTGGCTAATTACACTCGCAGATGTATCATTTAGCTACCATTGCAACGACTGTTTCAGGGTTAAAGTTGTCAAGGTTAGTGGCCGGTCCCATAATTATAATAGCCTATATAGCCTAGCTATACGATCTGCAAAATACTTCAATTGTTGTTTAATACTAGTAGACCTATTTACATTTTGTCACCATTTGACATCGTAATATTATTCAACTCTTTGGAAGAGAGCTACAAATCTACAATTTGCAACGACGCAGCCGACATACAGCAAACTATTATAATTGATAGTCTTTTTATCCACTGTTGAAATGTATGTAAAACACCAAAATGCTCCCAAAATGTTAAACTGTATGTTTACCGGATCCTTGACTGACCTTAGAAATGCATACAACTGTCAAATCTAAAGAGAATACTATATAGAGAAACATTCATTGAGAAAATGTACCTCCGCGAGGTCGCTTCGACCGTTATCGTGGGGGTTGAATGGCCCCGCCTTCACACGCTAGTACCCCACAAAGACTTCGGCACCATAAACCACCCCGAATGCGGCAATGAAATTATTATACACTACCGGCATAAATAGTTCAACGAAAAATACACAGAATGAATAGAATCCCTTTAGCCCGCCCACTTGGGGCTTTGTGTTGTATTAAATAGATTTACAGGAGTAAATTCAATTAAATGTATTTGTTCTGACAGGGAATATCGTTAGTCTACGAGTAGCCTAATGTAGACTACTGAAAAGAGATAGAATTTGGAAATGTCATAATGTTGGTGTAATTTATCTTTACTTTGATTTGATTACATTAATAGAGTGTTTAATCATTTGAAAAGCTTTCACGATTTGTATACAACATTTTCTATTTATAAAGGAATACTACCTGCCATTAGGCCTAATGCTCAGTGTAGCATGTCGGTTACATTTCAATGTTTAATTCATAATTTTATAAATAGATCTAGTTCAAGCCAACACGCAATTCTACTCTAAATTGTAATTTTCAAGTTTTGTGATGATTACATTTACCCAGGTAGCGTATTGGCGTTATATCGACGTCCTTAGATAAACAATACGTAAATTCATATCGGCTATATATGTCACATTTAGGTAAAATACATATTCTACTGCAAAAGGAAATAAACGTGTTCGCTAGATAAATACAAAAATACTGCTTTTTGTTAGCAGGTGACCCCGATACCTGGATCACGTGACTAAGCAGACGACACATGGGCCAGACGACATAACTACTGAACGACTGTGGGAAAATATAACTCGAATGAGCTGTCTGGAAGTTCGACGGCAGACGATTCATAATGTTTAGGATTAATCTATGTGTGGTTTTTGCGATTGGATGCGTACTTGTGTTACTTTTCACGGATGTTATCGAAAGTAGAGGAATAGGAAAGAAAGTACGAGGTGGAAAAGACATTGCCACGTTCGGTGATAATGTTGGTGTACGTATAAAGAGTCATGCAGTAAACGTTGAAAGTACAAAACAAGTCGAATGCCTAGTAGGGCAAGGTAAGTTCATAATTAAATTATGTCATTAATATTCTTCCAGTGTACGAAACACATAAAACCGCCATGCCACTATCGACTACTGAACCTAACATTCGTTTGATGATCAACAACACTCATGATTGACCCGTTATAATGGAGAGAGAGAAAAATACATTTTTATTAATAAACCTCAAAAGCTATATTTAATGTTTTGATAAAACACCTAACAGCATATAGCTGCAGTGTAAACATTCAACGTGCAATCTACAGTATACGTCTTTGCATTAAAGTAGGCCTATATGCAATTGCAAGTACACACGGTATTTTGCTCTTGTCACAAAACTATTCATCAATGACTCGGTTGAAAAGCATGTTTAAAATTAGAAAGTATACCTGAGAGATAAGTTTATAGGTCAGGAAAAGGGTTAACAGTATGTTTTTACTGAATCGCCAGAAGATGTATTTACCCTATAAACACATAGGCTACATGTACAGCCATCTTTTTCGGTTATCTGTTTCACTCCGAGTCTTACCTATAGATCATACCATGGGACTATACTAGATTAGATTCGTTTATGTGTTATACCGAAACAAACATTACTAGTAACATATTTTATATTGACAGTTGCTTCTTCTCCTATTTTTTTACCAGCCATACTCAATTTGTACCCCTGAAATATACAAATAACACAATTGCGAAAAATAAAAGTGAACGTGTAACCTATGTCTATTGGAATTCAAATATTGGTGCTATTCCGAGTATTCGTCATGTGGACATAGCTCAAAACACATAATGTACGTCAATATTACGTTAAACATTAGACTGGTTGCATTCACACTACCTTTATTGAAATGCTTCTTCAAGTCTTTGAAGTCTATCTCTATACTAAAAGTGGTATTAACTTGCCATATTACAAATGTATGCCTTATGGATACAACCCTCTCCATGCTAAAGGCAACCGGAGATGCCGTAAATACAGCTTGTCAGCGCGTACCTGTGCCTAATACAGCAAGGAGATTGTTAAATGTATCGATGCGATTCCATATAGACTAGTTGTGTTATTTTATTTTATTTTCAAAGTTATTCTACATGTATGACACTGGCTATCCAACGTTTGGATTGCATCGCTAGTTTGAAAAATAAACTTCCTCTTTACGTATATATTTACATATTGCATACTGTTACCGTTGAAAAGTGCCTATCCTTTCTGGCCTACATCCTTCAGTATTCAGTTAAAATTTCACAATGTGTAGGACGAGCGAATGACTGTTAACAATCACGTGGAACGCAATATGTTTAATGCATTTCTTTTGTGAATATACTTACCGAATTAGGTATACAGTGACACAAGAGGATGTAATAAATAGTTATAGTCAGGTATTTACGTTATAACAATAAATCACGTGTTGTGCACATTGTCAAATGTATGTATTGATTCGGGGTAATAAAAGAAACACAACAACAAAAAGCATAGAACTTTATAATTACTATATAAAGCTTGACAAATCATGATCAGTACGACTGATTTATAGAAGAGCGAAAGTGTTGAGTTTTGTATCCTCCCGGCTACTTGTTAAAGTCAACAGATATGCAGTATAGGAGGGTAAGGAGGCAGGGTCGTGTTTAACGTGGGACAACAACCGAACAACTCCATGTTGACAAAGTTCTTTGACTATCCCGAAGTCGGGCCAACCTCACGTAAAGAAGATTCCTTCCTCTTCGACACTGCTAGTCTGTCGACTCGTCGTCAGATCACCCGATCACGTGACAGGATCACCCCATCGCGTACATTCAACGTCGTTTAGACATGCGACTCGACAACGAGGAAGAACACCTTTCTATAAAGGTTATACTATACACAATGTCACATTTCGTGGTTACGTTTTCTTTCAGTTTCTGTTTCATTTGTATCATTCATTTGAAAGACTTTTCGATTTATTATTTAATATCCTATTGCATCTGGTTTCTGGTAAAGAAATAGTGTATGTTTATATTTTTGTGTAGGACTATTACTAATACACTAAAATACCCCGTGTCATTGACCCGAGATAATGTACCTGGATTTGATGATATCGAGCACTTGTGCATCGGGATGATGTGAGTGGCATATTACCCTCAATGGACCCATCGTCACGCGCTGACAAGCTGTCAATCAAGTTCTATATTTGACAGAGTTTAATAACACCTTCAACACGACACTGCATGTATATACTATATATGCTTTATATCAACAACAATCAACCCAGTAGTGTATGGTGTACGAGTTCAGGGGTTGCTATCAACCGGTGCATGTAGATATGGTTTGACGTGGTCGTTGATTGATTAAAGGACGGTGAACTTCTACGATATTATGATAGTGAATCCACGGTCAAAGAATAATTGCTTCTTTGTTTTCCGTCATGTTATAACAGTTATCATTAATATAAGCCATGCATATTATATGTGACATACATGTTCTGACCTCAATTAAGACAAGATCTATGACATGTATTTTTGCAAGTATTGGGCTCACTGATTTTTACCTCCACCTGCCATTTTACCAATAGTCTACAAGGACCTTTGCCCTTCCACTAAACAGTCCTAAGTGGTGGATATGGCCACATACAGAGACGTGATGGAATAGTATACGTGTGCATTTTACGTAGATGTCCTTTTGATAGTGGCATGATAGTGGCATGGCACGCCCAGTCATACAATGGTTGTAATATAGGCCTACTATACCCAGCGTCTAATAATGTTTTTAAACATGCTAAACAATTGATTAAAAGGAACTTGTTCTGGCACCGGAGAAATCCTTTAAGCGAAATACATTCAATAGTTAGTTGCTTGGTTGGTTGATTTGGGGTTTAAAGTCACTTTCAAGACTTTTTCACTCATATCATGGCTTGCATGCATGCTTATGTACTACTTGTGAGTATTTCAATGACGTAGTGGCGATCATATTGTGGCAACCGGAGTACGTTAAGATCCGCAAGCCACTAGTCTGGATTTCAACCAGTTTTGGTAGTGCTAGCTCACTTGGAATATCATGCCGCAGATAGAACATGTTCAAGAGCTGTAGGCCTACACTAGTTTCATTGACTATGTCTGCTATTATTTCATATTCTGGTATAACCTGTGGATGTCTGATATACATGTATAGGGTCTAATGTAGTAGTAAAGTTCTATAATATGCCACCCACCTTGCTAATACAATTTGGATATTTTCCTTCAAAATAAGGCCAATTTCGAGCATCTCATTGTAAAAACAACCACACAATTCTCCTTTGTTGCGAGGTACACACTGGATTAAATACGTTTGGTAGAGTTACTTGTGAAATGTGTAACACATTATGGGAGCATTGTCAACGGACACTGAAACCTGGGTATCCTTTCACGAAGCTCTCTTATCCACTAAGAGACCATCACGTTTACCGATAGCAAAGAGAGCTTTGTGAAAGGACACCCATGGCTACGAGATTACGAAACTGTTCTGAGTACGATTTCATGCTCAACTCAAAGGTTTGTTCATAAATCCCCATATAAAAGCTGAGCTTGAGCATGAAATCGTACTCAAAATAGTAGTGGTAGTAGTAGTAGTAGTAGTGGTAGTAGTAGTAGTAGTAGTAGTAGTAGTAGTAATAGTAGTGGTAGTAGTAGTAGTAGTAGTAGTGGTAGTAGTAGTAGTATTAGTAGTAGTAGTAGTAGTAGTATTAGTAGTGGTGGTAGTAGTAGTGGTAGTAGTAGTAGTAGTAGTAGTAGTAGTAGTAGTGGTAGTAGTAGTAGTAGTAGAAGTAGTAGTAGTAGCAGTAATAGTAATAGTGGTAGTGGTAGTAGTAGTAGTAGTAGTTGTTGTTGTTGTTGTTGTTGCTGTTGTTGTTGCTGTTCAACTTGTCTCCACCATAGATTAGGTTTGCAGTCAGGCGCACTACCTCCTGTGTCACATCGCATTTGGAATGAACAATGCAAGAAGTCAAGACAAACACACGTGTCAATAGAAAGTAGACTCCAGATTCCGTAGGGCTGGCTATCGATACCGCTATGGCATATCGATAATCGCCAAGTAACTATCGATCAATTATCGATACATATCGGACAAACAAGGTTGCTATATGCAGAGGATAAAAATATTAATTCTGCCGCCATGTTCTATCTTACAATTTACGTTGAAATCACTGCTGTACAAAAGTGGCATTTTGAACGTATTAAATATTATTCCTATGAAGAAAAATGTACCTAATACAGGCATGTAATGTCTTCAACTCTTACCACGGACCATCTGCTACTTTGGCATTGACAAGTGTGTTACAAGTACATTTAAACCTTTATTTCGTCATAAGTACACCTATAAATAGTTATCGATACCACATTTTCCATATCGATAATCGTTAACATGTAGTTCCATCGACGATACTTGCGATTATCGATATATTTAGCCAGCCTTAGATACACAAAACAAATACGTGTCAACTGAGACTGATATTGGACACAGAAATCAGGATAAATATTGATTCTATTAGTAAGTGTCCGTAGCGTCTATATACCTGTACCTTATCCAACATATTCTGTATACCCGAGACACGTGTCTTACCTGTAATCATCGGACACATCAAAAGGTAGGCGGAGACAAGTGTATATTACGTGCTTGGCTTTTGATGGATGAAATATAGATGTTGGATGTTGTCATTAACCTGAAATCGGGGGGCTCACTGGAAGTAACCGTCTCTTGCATCTTGTTCTACAACAAATTGTCTGACACTTGCAAAGATGGCTGGAAGCTTTGAACATCATCTTGAAAGGAAAGCGTGGAACTTTATATGAAATATATCGATAGAAAGTTTAAAGGAGTGAGTTGACATGACGAGTTTTCATGATATATGATCGTTTTGGAAGGATTGAAGATTGTTTACGACTTGTTGGAGGAATGATTGTTAGATTTGAAAACGTGGACAATCATCTTGTGCACAGCTGCATATTGAATCATATACCTATATAACTACATATATCTATATCTATCTGTCCATCCGTATCTCCTTTTCTTTCCTACTTCATCCCTATTTGCTCATCTTTCTCTCCATCCCTCCTTCCTGCCAACGCCACCCTCCTCCGTTCTCTCTCTCTCTGCAACAAGCTCTTTCTTTCCCTCTCCCTCTCTGCAATATATATTCCTTCGTTCTCTCTCTCTCTCTTTATCTCTCTCTCAGCAACATATATTTCTTTCTCTATCCCTTTCTACAACCATCTGTCTTTCATTCTCTCTTTTTCTCTCTCCCTCTCCCTAACTCTCGTATATCTAAATGCTCTGTTTATATGTGTATAAACACCTGTACGAACTGGGTATATTATTAATAACAGTATCACATCCTGCGGACGTGTACAGTACCAACAAAAAAGTACGGCAATAGGTATATGACATACTGTATGGCGCGGTTCCTAACGATAATCCATTACCAATCTCACCATGAAATTCTCGGGTTCGAACCCAGTGATCCAGAATTGCCACCGCTGAATTGTATACCCGTAATACCAAGACGTAAAATGCCCGGCAAAACTTACACGCTCAATATACACATGTAATGCATGAAAAAAATCAACTGCTGGAAAGAAATCAGTATTAAATGCCTGGGAAATCCGCTCTGAGCAACAACAGTGGACATACATGAACTAATCCAGATACCACTACTAGTGGTAACGCTAAATTGCACAGTACCCTATTTTACCTGGCCGCTGATCGCATTACATGTATAATTGAGTTGTATTCGACAGATTTATCTGTCACCTAAGCCAGGCTGACTTGCATAGTGTAACCTGCAGTGCCAGAAAAAGCTATATCTACACGTACAAGTACATGCATATAATATCTACGGGAACCATATCTACAGGTACAATTGCATATATAGAACATGGATTACCCGTGTAGTAAATAATAAAAGTTGCATAGACTGCTTAAATAATTCCATTAAATAGACAACCATAGCATTGCCATTATTGTTTTGGTATCGTCAGTCATTGTACAAAAGTTAGGAAATTACATATCACTTAGTATTCTTCATACATTAGGTCGGCGAAGACGAATGACGAAGACGAGTGACTGTCCAATATATGAGATGAACTGGCCCCGAGATAACGAATCATTTTACTACGATTGCATGGACAATTCAAGGGTTAGTTCACACATCTTCATATCAAATTTAAGCATGAGCATGAAACCATTTTCAAAAGATTCGTAATCTCGGGGTCTCACTGATTTTAATGAAATTATGACAAAGAATATGATTGCATTTTTCTTTATTTGTAATGCTAAATATCAAAATGACAATAATCATACAAGCTAAACTCTGCTGTATACGGTGTGTGTCACTGTGTACTGTGTAAATGTATCTGTATAATACTTCTATCTTATAAATTTAAGTTATGGACTTATTAGAACACTGTAGTTACCAGACACTACTTGTTCGGAAGGACTAGCACCATGCAGCGAATTTCGCAATCCTGATTGTGCACCACATCCACAAGCTTCTTCCCCGGACAGACATTCGCCAGACATCGCAGTGTCACAGTAACAGCTGTATTACGAATACTAAGTATATACATACACACAGCATACTAAGCTGTATATGTTGCTGCAGGGAATCTTCTATACAGAATGTATGGAATAATACATGTATGGAATAGTAATTATTTCTTCACAATAGTGTCCCCATAGCAGACGGTTATATGTTCCGAAAACAAGACGAGATACGTGTGATATAGGTATAGGGATACCACAAGGGGACGTATTGCGATAGACGTTATTCATGATCCCGGTTACATGTTTAATCCAATCAAAGAGGTTAATATCGTACCCCTGCTTCTTAACAAGTCAAGAGGGTAAGTGAGAGGCCAAATATTGTGATTTTGCTCAGTAACTTGTTGGACATCAGAAAGACGGTCCCTTTGTGTGCGATTGTTGACCCGAGTTGAAAACTGTAAGGTCAAAATACGGTTAGGATAAGCTCTCTGACTTTAATCTCATTGAAGGGGATGATTACGTCAATAAGGCACCAGGTCGGGTTACCCTTAGGGGGGTAATTGCATCACCCGTTGATAACTGGCCCCAGTCCCTCAAGTGACAACTAGAATACAGAGATGTGATATGTGAGATCTGAGTAGGTGTGATTGTAATATTGCTATTTGCTTTAGAATAAGAAAATTACGAAATTCGGACAGAGAGAAGCGTTTACTGGATATGTTGCTATGGCCTTGTCAACATGTTGCCTGTAATGGTCAGTAACTCGGCCATTTTATCGTCTAAATCCCACCCGATTTAAGTTATTAGTCGCGTGCGATAAATATTAGCCAATAAGTCTATTAACTACAAATAGTACGGTCTCTCCGACAGCAAGAGTACATTTTGGAAACTCAGGTATTTTGTTATAAATTAATTTAAATGTGTGCATTAATAGAAACGGACTAAGAATGTCTCATACACATCTCACTGTGTTATCGCAGTAACATGTTACATACATTAATTTAAAGTTGTGCATTAATTGAAACAGACTAAGAAGTCAACTCTGTCTCATACTCATCTAAGTGTGATATTGCACTAACATAAGTATACATGCATATTCGAATAAGGACTCGCATCAAATTCCTAACCACCTCACTACTATATTGGACACACTATATACTTCACAACTCAGCTCATACGGCACACCACGACCTGTTCTTCGACAGGGGAAGCCAGCTTTATTGGAAATCGAGAGAATGAGTCGAACCGAAAAGAGACAGCTCTAAAACAATCGCGGATGGTGGTCACCAAATTACCATGTATTACAATTCTCGAGATCTTCAGTTACGAATTAATGGCATATCATATGTTTACCTCGGTAGCATACACAAATCGTAGTTTGACCTATTTGAAAACAATTGCAGACGATAAAACCCGTTATTGGCGCCAAAACAACACATATATAGTTTTTCTCCACAGGACGCTGTTTAGATGCTCGTATTAAAGCCCTTCACATACATCTTGTATCATGTTGATATACGACCATAAAGGGGTGTGACTGGATAGTTTAGATAAATACGTATTGAGGAAGCAAACTTCAGCATTGACAATTAAAAATGTCTTGTTTATATGTCTTGTTTATTACCGGTACATAAATGTACCGGTAATAAAACAGACATCGAGGACACCATTAGAGTACATTTATAAATTTAAAATATGAAATATGAGACTTCAAACGTAGTTATTCAAATTATGAAAAACATCTACGTAACAGCTTTACGTACGATGCTAGGGCAGGGCTTAGAATATTATCAATCACATTTGTCATGATATATACTCTCCCAAAAAAGAAACGCACAGCTGGTTTCATTAGCTTATGACTTCCCTATTTTAAGGTCACTTTATCGACTGATTATGGCATGTATAAAGCCCTAATTTGCAGACACTCTTCGTAGTCCAGTTACGTTACAAGCAGTAGCTGTTGCTTTTGCAGTCCGACAACGTAGGTGGAATACCCGGATGTACCGATCCTTAGCTGCAGT